>JBBPBX010021900.1:7423-32774 GCA_038048925.1 Garcialebias charrua
GGTGGTTCTGGATTTAGTCTTTCACGTATTTAAAGCATCAACATTTGAAATACATATTTACATAGTTAGAACCTCTTTGCTCAGCGGTAGATAACCTCCTGCAGCTTGCACAGCTTTTATTGCAAAACAGGATTTTAAAAACAGGTTTCCCTATGAAGGAGATGCAGAACGTTATTTGTGAATTTCTTCTGCCTCATTGTTTAGCTATATTGTAAATAAATAATAATAAAAACCCAGAATGTATATGTTCCCGTGACTACACAGTTTATCAAGGTACCCCATTGAACTTGTTTTGAATGGACGGGGAAAGCCAAATAATTTCATTTTTTTTTTTTAAATTTGGTTCACTTTATACTACACAGTTTATCAAGGTACCCCATTGAACTTGTTTTGAATGGACGGGGAAAGCCAAATAATTTCATTTTTTTTTTTTAAATTTGGTTCACTTTATACAGTGAACTTTTGCAAGTGGACCAAACCAAACCATGTGTCCTGCAACACACATCAACTGACCATGAAGAGAAAAAGCGTGAGGTAAAGAAAGCCCGGTTCATCAAATAGCTAGGACCGAACAATCAAACAATGGAGCAACACCAAATATAAGCAGTCTTGGGGGTTTCTGCTTTTAGTTTGATATGCAAACCATATTGCATTTTCACAAAAAGATCACTAATAATAATAATAATAATAATTAATTTAATTTGTAATGCACTTTTCATTAACAAAAATCTCAAAGTGCTACAAAGTGCAACTAAAATCAATGATCAAATAAAAACAAGTGATAAAATCAAGTAAAACCAATGATAAAACAACAAAAATCAATAATAAAATCAATTAAAAACAATGATAATATCAACTAAGATCAAAGATAAAATCATGTGGAGGCAGAGTAGGCTCGCTTAAAAAGAAAGTCTTAAGCCTTTTTTAAAGTCAACCAGTGACTGTGGAGCTCTCAGGTAGTCAGGAAGGGAGTTCCATAGGTGGGGGGCAGCCACACTGAATGCCCGGTCTCCCATTGTCCTTTATTTGGTTCATGGAAGGTGAAGGAGATTACTGTTCTGTGATCGTAGAGACCGGGTGGATGAATAGGGTGCAAGAATGTCCTTTAGATAATCTGGTGAAGTTCCGTGTAAGCATTGGTGGGTAATGAGAGCAATTTTGTACTGAATTCTGTAGGTGACAGGAAGCCAATGGAGGTTATGGAGAATGGGTGTAATATGTTCAAATTTACGAGCTCTCAATAAAATCCTTGCTGCACTGTTTTGAATATATTGAAGCTTCTGAAGGTTTTTGCCAGGGATTCCAATAAACAGGGAGTTGCAGTAGTCGAGCCTGGAGGAGACAAAGGCATGGACGAGTTTCTCAGCATCAGAAAAAGTTAGAGGATGGGCGAAGTCTGGAGATGTTTCGAAGATGGAAGAAGCAGTTCCCATATCAATCTTGTCACTCGGTGCAACATATCACTATGGGAAATTGCGCCCGCGCAGTTTTACCTGAAGGAATACAATCACGCCTTTACGGCAGGGGCGTCAGCATTGCACCAGAGGCCACGCCCTCTGAGTACTTAAGCCGCTGGTGCCCATCCATCGATCTCTTATTGCCCTTCACTTCGCTTAAACCTGAACACTTTCTCTTCACGGGACTTCTCTGTTGCTTCATCGCTCGACCAGAGGTGAGCTTGCTCCCTACAAAGAGCGTACAGAGAATTATTCCTGCGTACTGCTGGGCTAGCGAAAGCTAGTCAGGCACATTTTTCTTTAACCTCAAAGTTTTTTCCTCTCCTCTTTCCGCAGACTGCTTCGCTCGACGGCACAAACTACGTCACACCGCTACCTCTGCTAACTCGTAGCAAGGCTAGCCAGCGAAAGCGACGCAACAGAGGAGACGTCTCAAATCAGAAGAAAAAGGATATTGGAAGGACTCGCTCGCCTTATCTTGGACATGCCTCCGGAGAAAGGAAAGCGAAAGACAAGACTTCCAAAAAAGAAAAGCAGAGCGGCGAGTCCGAGCTTGCGCGCCTGTCCCAGCGGATGCGGTTTTTCCCTCTCAGCGACGGACACCCATGAGGCCTGTCCCGTCTGCTTGGGTATACTGCACGCAAACATGGCGCTGGATGCACCCAACTTTTGCCCACACTGCTTCCAGATGCTGGAGGCGGTGAGGAGGCACCGGGCGGACTTCGTCACCAAGGCTATGGGGGCTGCGGCAGGACCGGCAGACCCGGACACCACTGAGCCTCTGACTCCCACGCCGGAGCTCGAGAGCATGGCTTTGGATGACAACACCCGAGTCGAATGGGGCGACAGCCCAGATGTGCTAGCCCCACTTAACTGTCGACTTTGACACTCGAGGCATGATGAACGAGGATGAGATCTTGATTCCATCCTCAGGTGAATTTTCTGCGGACGAGGCCGACATCGGGTACGGGGAACAGGGAGAAAACCTCTCCCGCACCCCGGTACCTGTGCTCCCTGAGACAGACTTTTCCATCCCTGCTTTGTTCGACTTGTGTCGCAGAGCAACGGATGCATTGCAAATCCCATGGCCGGAGCCTCCACCTCATCAACAAGTCACGAGGTTGGCAGGAAATTATTTTTATTCAAAGCAGCAGGCCTCCACGAGGCAAAGGATGCCCGTCTTCCCGGACTTCCTCACAGAACTGACTCGTACCTGGTCTCAGCCTAGGGTGCCATGCTGTTACCGCTCTCACAGTTTCTCGATGTGGACGGGATGGATGAGGTGGGAATAGCCAATGTGCCTCAAATTGAGGACACGTTGGCGTCTCATCTGGCTCCCAAGTCATCCGGGACAAAACCAACTCTCCCCAGCAAAGCCTGTCGAGCCTCTGCCTCTCTGCTCGAGAAGTGCTACAGGGCTCAGGGCCTTGCAGCGCGTGCGATGAACGCGTCCGCAATGATGCAAGCTTACCTGGCTGAAAAACTACAGGCGCTCCAGGTAACGACAGACAAGCAAGCTGCCGCTGAGCTGCTGGATTAAGCCCGCAGGGCAACAGACTTTGTGCTCAGCATGATGGGGAAAGCAGCTGTTGATCAGGGTAGGGGAATGGCAGAAGTATTCATCGCAATAAGCCATCTGTGGATGACCCTGACTGACCTCTTGGAGGGACAGAAAATTCCTTTTCTCCACCATTCAATGGAACCGACTAGGCTTTTTGGAAAAGCGCTCGATCGAATTCAGACCAGGTTGGACCAGAGGCGCACACAGGCTGAAGCTCTCCGGGTGGGCATCCCCAGGAGAACCTTCACCCCTCTCCAGGGAATCAGCTGGGAGCAGAGCACTGCAGTCTCGACACCACTCAGCCACACGTGCCCCATCGCAAAAGCGGCCGGCATACGAGGTCGAGCCTCAGAGACCACCGCTGGCTCCACCTCGGACTGAACACGCCTGGAGTAAGAACAGATTTGTTCCCCGCCAGGCGGACCGGTACAGAACCTCCTCGGCAAACCGGGACACCAAACAGAAGCGTGCCTGATGAACCAGGTCCGCTTCATAACTTTACACGATCACCCATCCACGCGGTATGGGAAATGATATTTTAACGTCTAGACTTTGTTTGTAGCATGGTACAAAAAGCTGGTGATTCTGTTTTAGACACAAATCATGTTCTTTCTGCTGTGAGTGACATAAAGCCAAATATGTCGTTACACATAAGCACGAATAAAGTAAAGTCTCTCTATGCACGGAAATGGCATATTTTTGAAGCTTGGTGCACAGAAAGAAATATTATTTCTTATTCATGTGACCTGGCTCAGCTCCTCACCTTTCTTCAGGACTTGCTGGAGAAAGGTCGCTCTTTCTCAACGATTAAGGTGTTCCTATCTGCAATTTCAGCTTGTCACGAAGGCTGGGGAAGCAGGACACCTGGCGCGTATCCGCTCATAATAAGATTTATGAAGGGCGTGCTAAGGAGGAGGCCCCCCAGCAGGATTTTGACCCCTGGATGGGATCTTAGCATGGTCTTGGGGGCTCTCTGTGATCCCCCATTCGAACCATTGAGCGACATTAAGATAGACTTATTATCTTACAAGACCGCTCTTCTCCTGGCTCTTTGCTCGGCAAAACGTGTGGGTGACCTCCACGCTTTGTCCGTACATCCAATGTGCACCAGGTTCGCCCCTGACGGGTCAAAGGTCACCCTAAGGCCTAATCCTGCATATATTCCCAAAGTTTTGACTTTAAACCCCAGAAGTCTGGACTTTGAACTCTCTTCTTTTCCACCTGCTCCTATCCTCACTCAGGAACAGGAAAGGCTGAAGGCTCTCTGCCCCGTGAGAGCTTTAAGCACTTACATGCAGAGAACAGCCGAATGGAGAAAAACAAATCAACTGTATTGTGTGCTTTGCTGCAACAGTTATGGGTAAGGCCCTATCAAAACAGCGCCTCTCACACTGGGTGACTGAGGCCATTAAAAGGGCGTGCAGTAGCAAAGGTCAACAAGTACCCTCTGGAGTGCGTGCCTACTCTACTCGGGGCTTTGCCACCTCATGGTCACTGTTCAAGTGTGTACCAGTTGCAGACATCTGTGCTGCTGCGAACTGGAGTTCAATGAACACATTTGCAAAGCATTACAGTTTCGATGTTACTGCGTGTGATGTCACTCAGGCTGTCCTTTCTAACCCACAGTAGAAAGCAACCTTGAGATGCCTATTGAATAAGGTGGACGTTCACACTAGGATGCATTTTACTGAGCATTTCAAGGGTGTGGATGAATTACGTTCCCATAGTGATATGTTGCACCGAGTGACAAGACTGATAAGGGAACTGAAAGTTATGCACCATAACTCATGTTCCCTGAAGGAAGGGAACGAGGTGCAACATACCTGGCCCTTCCAATGCTGAAAGCTTGGTGAAGTGCATTCTGGAGATCATTCAACCCTTATTTATACAGGCTAGCCTTGTTGAGCCACGGAGACTCATTTACAAGAGGGACCTGTCTCACTCACACCCAGGGTCAATTTAGAGTTACCAATCAGCCTAACATGCATGTTTTTGGACTGTGGGAGGAAACCGGAGCACCCGGAGAAAACCCACGCATGCACGGAGAGAACATGCAAACTCCCCGGACCGGGATTTGAACCGGGGACCTGCTCGCTGAGAGGCAGCAGCTCTACCAGTTGTGCCACCATGCTGCCCAAATCAATGATGGGCAATCAATGGATGGGCGTCAGCGGCTTAAGTACTCAGAGGGCATGGCCTCTGGCGCAACGCTGACGCCCCTGCCGTAAAGGCGTGATTGTATTCCTTCAGGTAAAACTGCGCGGGTGCAATTTCCCATAGTGATATGTTGCACCTCGTTCCCTTCCTTCAGGGAACATGAGTTATGGTGCACAACTTTCAGGTTTTAAACATAAGCTTAATGTGATTTTCAAATGTAAGATGAGTCCATTTTTATTCCAAGATTTTTAACAGAGGTGGAGAGGGGGGTGTCTTGTCCAGAAAATAAAATTGTTGTTATAGTTGATGTGTGTACCTAGTGAGGGGTGCCAATCAGTATGGCTTCAGTCTTGGAGCAGTTTAATTGAAGAAAGTTCTGATTCATCCATGCCCTTCATTTCCTCCAGGCAGGTAGAGAGGGCAGTGAGTGAAGATGGAGATGACAATGGTGATTATGATGATGCTCCAGTCCTGATGTAAAGCTGTGTATCGTCGGCATAACAGTGAAAAGAAATGTTGAACTGATTAATGATTTGACCTAAAGGCAGCATGTAAAGGGGAAAAAACAGGGAACCCAGAACTGACCCTTGAGGGACACCACAGGAGACACATACAGTCTGGGAAGTGTCATTGCCAAGACTAACACATTCCAGCCTATTGGAGAGGAATGATTTAAACCAGTCCAGGACAGTGTCACAGAGACACTATGTCACTTCCTGTCTTTAGTTTACAGGATAGTTTGTTTGCATGCCAACTGTAAGCAACTGCACTGTGTTGACTTGCAAGCACACTTAGACTGTTGTTTTCAGGCAAACCAGAGTTTGCTTGTTTGGCTTATATCAGTGCTCAGATTCATTGTTTTTTTTCCCCTTGCATTTATTTGGGGGGTGATTATTTATTTATTAATTTGCAGGTTTCTGGGAGAGGCAAGGTTCCAGGAGTCCAGGTCAGATACGTGTTGCAGGGACCGTGGAGCAAAGAATTTCCCAAAGGAACTTTGGATGTATGGGTGGGACACTCAGAGGACTCTGCAAGGAGAACAGGTAAGAACTACCTGTAGTCATGGGATTCAAATTAATCTCACTAGGAGAATACAGGAGGCTGAAACATGAAAAATCCCAAAGTGATGTTAGCGGCCCAATGAAGAGTGTGGCTCAGCTCAGCCTGAAGTACTAGAAGTGATCAGTTAGGATGGGTGACAGCTGTGAGTGCTGCTTCTGAAAGCAATCAGCCCCATCTAGGTGCAACGCCTGAAATACAGAAAGGAGAAGAGGAGGCTGGAACAGGCTGAAGCCCTGGCACTTTTGAGCCTATTCAATTTAAGATGGTCACCACACCTAATCAGGAATAGCCATCACAAAAACAGCGTAAACTGTCTGTTGTACAGATATTGAGCTAAAATTTGAAAGGGATAGTAGCTACAAGTCATACAGAATATACAGTACTCTGAACATGATATCTCACAATATTCCACGAGTGCTACTAGGAACAAACTGATAATTAGCAGGTGCTGCTGATCAATTGCTGTGAAAAGTATCCACTACGGGTCCCAAGTACAGTACAAGATGTTTAAAACACACTTTCATTCATTCATTCATTCATTCATTCATTCAACCTTTATTTATACAGGCTAGCCTCGTTGAGTCACGGGGACTCATTTACAAGAGGGACCTGTCTCACTCACACCAAACAACCATCCACTCTCACACTCACACCTAGGGTCAATTTAGAGTCACCAATCAGCCTAACAAGCATGTTTTTTGGTCTGTGGGAGGAAACCGGAGTACCCGGAGGAAACCCACGCATGCACGGGGAGAACATGCAAACTCCACCCAGAAAGGCCCCGGACCGGGATTTGAACCGGCAACCTTCTCGCTGAGAGGCAGCAGCTCTACCAGTTGTGCCACCGTGCTGCCCACTTTGCTCATCATAACTCATCAAAATGTTACGGTTTACATTCAGACTTCAGCCTGTCTGCCTACCTCCTGCTGCAAGCTAAAAGAACAACGCATTGATTAAAGTGTATTAATCAGCTCTAGCCAAATTGGCATACAGTTTAATTTAACAATAAACTCAAGATGATGTATGGTAATTTTAGATGGGAGTGAAATAATCCATCTTCAAACTAACCAACAAAATTCTCTGGACATTAGATGCCTAAAAGAAGCAGTCTGAGTAAACAGACCATCAGCTAAGCTTGAAAAAATTGGTTGTCAGAGCACTGTAGCAGATATAAAACATGGAAGTGGTGTATAGGAATGTACAAAGCATTAACATATTTTACACAAACCCATGATTACAAGTCTAAAATTCAAAACTAAAGACAGTCACCACTTACTGGTTTTAATACTAATTTGTTTGTTAATGCCATTTCCCCACAACATTTTCAGGTTTTGTCTTTGCCATTTGGGGGATTTTGATGCATAGTTTATACATTTCACCTGTCAGTGACCCAGACTTAATGCTGCAAAATAATTGTACCTGAACACAATTCATTATTTATCAATAAAACCAAATGTGTAATTCCGGCACTTTCACACACTGCTTCACATTTCTTAAATAAACAATTGCAGCGTTATATATTAACTTTTATTGGAGGGATTTTTTTAAATGAGATTCTTTTATCTGGTCACAGCCAAATGATTTGTATGCATTTTTACACAAAACCTTCCAATTTAAAGACTAAGTAATTACCTTTTAGGACCATATCTAGTATGAAAATATGATGCTGCTCACACACACACACACACACACGCAGAAACACACACATTCTTGCTGCTGTGTTTTTACAGGTACAAATAATGGCCTTCCAGGTTCATGCCTCACCTTCACTTTGTTCGGTTGCCTATCAGCATGTGTGTGGATCTGTCACAACGCTTATCTTGATAACTCCTGACATCTCCAGAGCACAGTCACCTCCATGTGTGTATGTGTGTGTGTGTGTGTGGTTGTGTTATATATCTATGACTATATTCTTCTGTCGGCAGTTCTGATCATCAGTGTGTGTGACAGCCCCAGTTTGATTTCTTCATCTTTGATCATGTTCACCAGATCCTCAGATTTGCGTGCTCCTACGTGTGTTACTGGTTATATGTGCAGCGCAACCTTTAATCCCCCCCCCACTCCCCACATCACCTCTAGGTTCTATTTCCAACCATTTAATCCGCACCTCTCACTTCCTCCCTTCCAATTTCACAGTGTCAGCAGCAGTCATGTGTGGCTGTGACACACGTACGTTCATTTGATGCTCTCAAAGAGGTGACAGACGTATGGTGAATGCTGCTTGTTGCGTTAGTAATTTCATGTAAATTTCTCCACTAAGTTCAGAGTGAATCCTGTAAGCATGTTCACATTTTAGCTCTGAATGAAATGTCACAACAGCAGATAGACGGATGGATGGTGATGAAACATGGTGACAACATTTACACTTCTCATACACATACTCAACCAGTGCTTTAATTTGCTTTAATTCTAGGTTCAGTCAAAAAGCAACAGGACTACATACCAAAACACACATACATACCTTGTCTTCAGAGCTCTTTACAGTAGATTTCTGGTGACAGATATTTCATTGTATTTCCTAATTATTTTCCACCAGGCGTGAACATTCTGTAAACCAGTGGTGTCCCAAATATTTTCTTTTTTGCATATTCAACTCTAAATAATCCACCAGACAGGTCAAATATTATTAATTTCACTGGTGCAGCTAGTCAGAAAAATCTGAGGTAGCAACTCGTAGTACAGCCCGGTACTAATTGGCACTTAACAAAGCTCCTAGTTACTTAAAAACCCCTGGTACTTAATGTCCTTTCATACCCCAATCTGAAGCTGAGCAGTTGGCTCACGGTCACATGGTTGTGAGACATTCATTTTCACACACACCACTCATAGTCCATGAGATTCACAAAGAGGGATCCTGGGAAGCTTCTCCCACTGCAGTACACATCACACCCAAAGCTGTTGCTTATCTGAACTTGTGAAACAGTGGTCGTCATGTTGGTGCTTCTCTCCCAGTGCTTTACATGAATGTCTAGCTATTGTAGAGCAGTCTACAATGATGGCATGGTTTTCTTCCAGGCATGGTCTCCACTCTGTCCCTGAATCCACTGGTTGGCCTTTACAAATATCTGTCACAAAGAGAGCATTGCTTGCACACACAACAGCTGGCTTCTGGATGTGGCGTAGTTAGAGCAAAATAACATCATGGCTCTCTGAGTGCTTTTCCGCATAAAAAAACACTTCTGACCAATCATACAATGATTTGTGCACACCTTAGGAAAAAAGTTAGGCCTGGGCCTTGTGTTGACAATGGGAAGACAGAAGTACTGCCAGAGCAAAATTATGTTAAGTTCATCACGCAACTATGTCAGAGAAGATTTCTTGGATTTGAATTTAGTACAAAACAACTTTTATAGGTCATTTACCTGCCATTTACAGGGTACTAATTTGGTACTTACCAGATATCTCCCTGCTATTTACAATGAGGTACCTAGAACTTACTAGGTACCTCTACCTACAGGTGTTTTACAGTGTATGTACACAGTACTTACTTGTTACAAATTTGATAGTTAGCATGAACACAACTGGTAAGTACTTGGCTGTACAGTAGTCCCCCACTTATTCTGGGGGATCCGTACCCCGAGGCCTGGCAATAAGTGAAAAACTGCGAAGTAGGGATACAGTAGTCTGAGTTCAAGCTCACGTACAGTACACTTTATATAAACCGGATTCAAAAAAAGTTGGGACACTAAGCAAATTGTGAATAAAAACTGAATGCAATGATGTGGAGATGGCAAATGTCAATATTCTATTCGTAATAGAACATAGATGACAGATCAAAAGTTTAATCTGAGTAAATGTAACATTTTAAAGGAAAATATGTTGATTCAAAATTTCACAGTGTCAACAAATCCCAAAAAAGTTGGGACAAGTAGCAATAAGTGGCTGGAAAAAGGAAATTGAGCATATAACGAACAGCTGGAAGACCAATTAACACTAATTAGGTCAATTGACAACATGACTGGGTATAAAAAGAGCTTCTCAGAGTGTCAGTGTCTCTCAGAAGCCAAGATGGTAAGAGGATCACCAATTCCACCATTGTTGCGCAGAAAGATAGTGCAGCAATACCAGAATGGTGTTACCCAGCATAAAATAGCAAAGACTTTTAAGTTATCATCATCAACCGTGCATAACATCATCAAAAGATTTAGGCCCTGTTTACACGGACACTGTGTGGGGGAAACGGATGTTTTGGGTATGTTAATTAGGTGAAAAGTTTTGCGTTGACACGGGCGAATTCTGTGGATACGACTCTCTCCCCCCCCCCCCCGTCCTCATGATTTCACTGTAGTTACCATGCTGGGCCATTAGATGGCGCTGTGATTTTTGGAACCTTCACTACTGCGCATGCGTGCTGCCTGAGGTAAACAGAGCAGCCGAGGCAGCCTGCCTCGTCTGTTTTCCTCTCTGGCTAAAATCAGCTAACTACAAGTTGTTGTCAACAAGTTAACAACAAGTTAAAGCTGGAATTTGGATAAGAGTCAACAGATTTGACACCAAGTGGGACCGCTTCATCTAACAAGCTGCACACCAGTTGCTGACTGGACCGGAACCGCGTCAACATGTCTGACTTTAGTCCGTGAGAATCAGCTGATTTCCAGCAGCGCTACAAGGTAAACAATGTTCTTAATAATGTTTCCTTGTGTTTAGTTCGATCACAGAACAACCAACTGAGGTTTTATTTTTATTTTTTTCCTGCGAGGTCGAAGCTGTTCCACGAAGCGGACCGGCGGTTCGGATGTGGGTCCAGTGTCCACCAGGATGAAAACAACAGAGTCCAGTTCATTAAAGTTCGGTTAACGTGTTTTTAAAAGTGTTCAATTTAATTCTCAGTGTTTGTGACATGAGTTTGTGGTGTTGAATAAATAAATAAATTAAAAATCAACCTGGTGTCTTCATTTTCAGCAGCATGTTAGGCATGACGTAACGAGTCCAGATAGCTTCATTTAGCTCAGATAAATTTAAATATCTCCCACGCTAACATAAATACTGTTTATTATTGTTAAACTGTTAATATATAGCACATTTAGTATGTTATAGTGCAGCGTGACACGTGAAATGTCCGACTGCCTCGTTAACAGACAACTGGATCCAGGCAGCTGGCTCTCTTCCAACACAGATGCAGGTAAGGTGTAGAATAATTAAATATGAGAATCAAAATATATTCCATCAGCTATAGTTCAGAAAGTGGTGCGTGTGTCCACTGTCCAGTCCACCGCCATTGTTAAAATGCCGGCTGTCTGCGCGTGCGTGCTGCGTGCATGTGTTCAAACAAAAGCTCCGCGGGAGATGTTTACATTATCAACGGGGGGTCAGCGAAAAAGATCCACTCTGGAGGCTGGGTTCAAAAACCATCGGAGTCAAAGCCCCCCTCTTTGTGGACTCGTGTAGGCGATAAGCAAAGACGCAGAGAGAAAGGAGCGGTTCCACTCAAAATACGCGCCGTGTAAACAGGGCCTCAGAGAACCTGGATCAATCTCTGTGCGTAAGGGACAAGTTCGTAAAACTCTACTGAATGCTCGTGATCTCTGGGCCCTTAAACGTCACTGCACCTCAAACAGGAATGCCACTGTCAAGGAAATAACAGAATGGGCTCAGGAATACTTCCAGAAAGCATTGTCAGTGAACACAATCCACCGTGCCATCCGCCGTTGCCAGCTGAAACTCTACAGTGCAAAGAGGAAGCCATTTCTAAGCAAGCTCCACAAGCTCAGACGTTTGCACTGGGCCAGGGGTCATTTAAAATGGAGTGTGGCAAAATGGAAGACTGTTCTGTGGTCAGATGAGTCACAATTTGAAGTTCTTTATGGAACACTGGGACGCCATGTCATCCAGACCAGAGAGGACAAGGATAGCCCAAGTTGTTATCAACGCTCCGTTCAGAAGCCTGCATCACTGATGGTATGGGGTTGCATGAGCGCTTGTGGCATGGGCAGCTTGCATGTCTGGAAAGGCACCATTAATGCAGAGAACTATGTTCAGGTTCTAGAACAACATATGCTCCATCTAGACGTCATCTCTTTCAGGGAAGACCCTGCATTTTTCAACAAGATAATGCCAGACCACATTCTGCAGCAATCACAACATCATGGCTACGTAGGAGAAGGATCCGGGTACTGAAATGTCCAGCCTGCAGTCCAGATCTTTCACCTATAGAGAACATTTGGTGCATCATAAAGAGGAAGGTGCGACAAAGAAGGCCCAAGACGATTGAACAGTTAGAGGCCTGTATTAGACATGAATGGGAGAGCATTCCTATTTCTAAACTTGAGAAACTGGTCTCCTCTGTCCCCAGACGTCTGTTGAGTGTTGTAAGAAGAAGGGGGGATGCCACACAGTGGTAAAAATGGACTTGTCCCAACTTTTTGGGGATTTGTTGACGCCATGAAATTTTGAAACAACATATTTTTCCCTTAAAATGATACATTCTCTCAGTTTAAACTTTTGATCTGTGATTTGTGTTCTATTCTGAATAAAATATTAGATGTTGGCACCTCCACATCATTGCATTCAGTTTTTATTCACAATTTGTTTAGTGTCCCAACTTTTTTGGAATCCGGTTTGTATTAAGGCTTTAGAAATCCTTCCCACACTGGAATGTTCTAAACTCTGAAATTTATGTCATTTTAACAACGTATGCTACTAAGTTTTACTTATTAGCTCTGCAGAACCGCAAGAGCTCTGGTTCCGGTCCAGCTCTGTTTTATTCCAACTCGGTTTGTTTCTGCTGCAGACTTATCCTGCATCAAAGAAGCCCACAAATCAGTCCTCTAATCTCTTAAACCTACAAATTTAGCAACATAGTGTATGTAAATTAGCTACAAAATTTTACTTACCAGGCTCTGCAGTATAGGAGCGGCTCGGTTCTGGTCCGACCCGATAGATGAGAAAAGTCCTGGTACAGCATGACTGAAGCCCACCACTCCATCCAGCTCGATGTGCGTGTGCTGCTGCCCAGGATTTATTCCACCACCTCTGGCTCGGTACGGACCAGCACCGCTCAACCAGTACCTGACTGAACCCTGCAGCCATCTGTCATCTGCAGCTACCAGGATCTGGGTCACACTGATTCTGGATCAACTGCTGCCCAGCAGTGAACTACTACTCATCAGTGAAGATTAAACTTGAAGGATGAGTTCAGCTTCAGAATTTTTTGTGACTTTCCTGCCAGTCCTCTGAGCTTATCCTTACAGAACATCTGACTTTGCTGCAAAACTTTCCCTCCATTTGCAGCTGTCATGATCTGCGCCTGTCAGGCTCTGCGCCTGTCATGTTTTTTCTGTTTTTGCTCACTCCTCAGTTCCTGCCTCATCGCTAATCATTTTCACCTGTTGTCCATAGCTAATCACTTTCACCTGTTGTCATCTTAGTTTACTCGCTATCCCTCAGTGTATATAAGCCCTCTCATTTCATCTGTTCCTCGCCGGGTCATAATTCAAATCCAATCCATTCCTCCCTGATGTCTGGTGGAGCCATTTATCATTTCCTCGTTTTGTAAGTGACTGCACCGTTCAGTCTTTTTGTTTTGTTTATTAAAGTAATTATTATTTTACATCTGTGTCTCTGAGTCCTGTTCGCCTGCATTCTGGGTCTGCGTCCTCCACCGGAACCGCATCGTGACAGTATGACCCGGCCACGAAATCGCAGATCCCGCAGGCGGATCAGACTCGCTCAGCGTCAGTCTGACGCGGCCCCAGGACTGGACGGGCTGACCGTGATACACATGTACGGAGTTTGTGCGGAGACCGGCTGGGGGAACCACAGCTCGGAGACGGAGGTTCTCTCATCCCCGCTTCTGGTCGAGGAGGAAGAGCGGTGGAAGCTCGGAGGCGGCCGCGCAGCTTTTTTGCTGTCTCCCCCCTCCATTCCAACACTCGGGTCGATGTGGTCCGACTCGGACGAGGAGGAGGACGAGGACCAAAATGGGTTTTGGATGGACCCGGTATCGGCTCATAGTCCACGTCACCGCTGGACAGAACGTGCAGACTTTTCCGGGTTCCAGCCCCGCCCACCGTCGAACTCTCCACGCCGGCTGTCAGAAAAGCCGGGGAAATTTTCGAAGGGGGGGGCATGTGTCAGCCCGTGTGCTGACAGCAGTTCTGACAGGACTGAGGCGAGACTGGAGCTGACGGAGGAGGCTGCGCGCCCTTGCGCTTCTGTTATGAAGAAGGAGGAGGACTGCAGCTCCAGTGTTTTGTGGGAGAGATTAATCGCTGCCGAAGGAATCATTTCCTCGTATACTGGAGCTGATAACAGAGACGACTCGCTGGGGGCGTGGCAACTGTTCGAGCGAGCATGGAAGGAGAGCTGTGTGTTACGCTCACTGCTGCTCGCTCGCGTTCAGCCAGGTCCACCTCCAAACTCACCTCCTGTTGATCACAACTCCTCATCTTCATCAAGTCCTTTTCTGAGCTCACCCACAGCAGCTGAACGTCAGAACTCACAGACAGCTGCAGCTCCCACCCATCCACCCACAGCTGAATATCTGAGCCCAGTAGCAGCTTCTCAGCCTGATGCACCTCCCAGCTCAGGTCCAGCAAGCACCCAGACTGGTCCCGGTCCCAGCACCCAGACTGGTCCCGGTCCCAGCACCCAGACTGGTCCCGGTCCCAGCACCCAGACTGGTCCCGGTCCCAGCACCCAGACTGGTCCCGGTCCCAGCACCCAGACTGGTCCCGGTCCCAGCACCCAGACTGGTCCCGGTCCCAGCACCCAGACTGGTCCCGGTCCCAGCACCCAGACTGGTCCCGGTCCCAGCACCCAGACTGGTCCCGGTCCCAGCACCCAGACTGGTTCCTGCACCAAGGCTGGGTCTTGCACCCGGTCCATCGGATGCAGTGTTTCTCTTTGTCTCCACAGATACTGGTCGAGAGGTGGTCCTGGGTCCTGAGGTCCTCACTCATCCATCTGGAGGCCTCACTTCACCGGGGGTCTTCGTCTCAGCAGAGGTTCCCCACGACGTCTCAGAGGGTCCCCACGATGAGGGTCTCAAGGATCCTGACAACGAGGGTCCTAAAGACTTCTCGCCGCTCGACGAGGATCCTGACGACGAGGGTCCTGAAGACGTCTCGCCGCTCGACGAGAGTCCTCACAAAGACGAGGGTCTCGAGGATCCTGACGACGAGAGTCCTGAAGACGTCTCGCCGCTCGACGAGGGTCCTCACAAAGACGGGGGTCTCGAGGATCCTGACGACGAGGGTCCTGAAGACGTCTCGCCGTTCGACAAGGGTTCTCACAAAGACGGGGGTCCTGACGACGGGGGTCCTGGTGATGAGGGTCTCAACGAAGCGGACGTCTCGTCGTTCGACGTCCACGAGGGTCCCCACGACGAGGATCTCGATGACGGGGGTCCCGACAACGCAGACGACGACTCGGGACCGGCCGACCAAGTCCCTACTGTCGGGGTCTTGTTTCCGGCCGACGATGGTGTTCCGGCCGACGATGGTGTTCCGGCCGACGATGGTGTTCCGGCCGACGATGGTGTTCCGGCCGACGATGGTGTTCCGGCCGACGATGGTGTTCCGGCCGACGATGGTGTTCCGGCCGACGAAGGTGTTCCGGCCGACGAAGGTGTTCCGGCCGACGAAGGTGTTCCGGCCGACGAAGGTGTTCCGGCCGACGAAGGTGTTCCGGCCGTTGCTGGGCGTTACTCCGGTCGCCCGCCTAACGCATCGCCGCTCGATGGACGACCTCCTGGACGACCTCCTGAACTAGCTGATGGCGATGGGCGGCCTCCAGGTCAACCCCCGGATCTGGCTGATGGTGATGGGCGTCCTCCTGGGCGTCCCCCGGATCTGGCTGGTGGTGATGGGCGTCCTCCTGGGCGTCCCCCGGATCTGGCTGGTGTTGGCCCGCCGTCCTGCCTGTTGCCTCCCTCCGCCCGCCCTTGTTCTTTTGGGGGGTCCTTCTTGGGGGTGTCGGGTGCCACCCTTGAGGGGGGGGTTCTGTCATGATCTGCGCCTGTCAGGCTCTGCGCCTGTCATGTTTTTTCTGTTTTTGCTCACTCCTCAGTTCCTGCCTCATCGCTAATCATTTTCACCTGTTGTCCATAGCTAATCACTTTCACCTGTTGTCATCTTAGTTTACTCGCTATCCCTCAGTGTATATAAGCCCTCTCATTTCATCTGTTCCTCGCCGGGTCATAATTCAAATCCAATCCATTCCTCCCTGATGTCTGGTGGAGCCATTTATCATTTCCTCGTTTTGTAAGTGACTGCACCGTTCAGTCTTTTTGTTTTGTTTATTAAAGTAATTATTATTTTACATCTGTGTCTCTGAGTCCTGTTCGCCTGCATTCTGGGTCTGCGTCCTCCACCGGAACCGCATCGTGACAGCAGCAAGCAGTGGTTGGAAGAGCAGTGTTGACTTCTGGGAAGTGAACTGATGGCTTCTGGGTAACATAGTTCTTTAGACTGGCAAAACAGTGAAGGCTTAATGAAAGAAAACTACAAAACGGCAGCACTTTTTGTGGAAAATATTATATACATGTGCAGTACTATACATTACTTAAACAAAACTGCGATAAAGCAAGTCCACGAAAAACAAGCCGCAAAGTAGCGAAGGACTACTGTAATACATATTGCTGCTCAATTGTAATATCATCTGTGTTCCTGAAGATCCCATGCTAACCCTAACCCCTAAAAAAAAATTCCAGCAACAACGCAGTTAAAGAAATAAAGAAATGACCATACTGGTGTGTTGTTTATGCTGAGTTTATTCCATGTTGCATTCATTCTGAAAGGCCAGCTTTCCAGAAGTACGCCATGATGTTAAAAATGAAAGCAACATTTTTAGTACTCTTGTGGCTATCTAAAAAATATTTCATCTTGGCTTTGATCCAAAATGCCACCGGTGATGTTGTTTCTAACAAACATTTCAGTTTTTTTTTTCATTTGCGAGCTCGAGGAAGTGATCGTCACACTCTGTTTGCCACGGATGTTTGCAAGTTGGTCATGGATCTATTCCTTTGCGTTATTGCAATTGAGGTTAAAACAGTGAGGCAGGTGCTCACTCGCCCTGATAAGGACACCTCTTTTTTTTAGGAGAAAATTACAAGTGGCATTTGACTTTTTCCTCATATTGATACCAACCTTCACAAAGGTAGGTGAGCGGTAGGGTAGCCTCAGAGCGCATGTTGCATGTGAAACGAAACTGCAGCTGCACAATGAAGAGTCCTGAACTCTTATAGACGTGCTCCAAGGAGAGAGAGAGAGTATTTGTATAAAAATAATTTATTATGACAGGCATAAGGGTTACAATTTAATCAGAGTACAGACATAAAATACATTTATATGCATATAAATGGGAGCAGAAATACAGAACCTTCCTCCGCGGTGTTCCCTCAAAAGTGCTCAACTCCGTGATAGTGTGTTCTTCTGATATTTGCATCTTGTCGTGTTCCAATTGGATGTTTCAGGATAACATTATCTGCTTCTAGCTCGTTACCATGGTGTTCAAGGTTGCTGCACTCTGGGCAAACTCTAAGTTTGCTGTGTTATTAGTAGAATTTTAGCAGACTGTGGGCAACTACACTAATTGATCGCTAATGATTCCTAGCTGTGTGTGTGTCATTAATCTAATATGTAAATGTGTCTCTATATGTGAGCTCTAATATGTATGAAGATTCAATTCATGTTGTGTTCTCTTAAAGTTATAATTAGTGTCATACGTTGTTTCACAGAGTGTATCTGTAATGTTACGTGTCAACCAGAAGTAGTAAATGTATTACCTGCACTGGATGAAAAGAAACTACTTGATTTAGTTTATGGTTATATGAAAATTTGGGCTCCTAAGCTGAATGAAATAGTAAACCATGTAATTCGTGTTTGTCTAAAGTCCAGAGAGAATAGTTTAATCAAACAGTAACATTTCCTGAGCATATGAAATCAGTAAAAGGTGTATAAAACAGTGTCATAACCCTTCAACAACAAATTGTAATGCTCAGGGAGAAAGAAGAACAAAGTTATTTTAGCCCATTTTTGAATAAAAGTACTGTATTATGTAATCTTTTTTCTGTCACGTTAGCAAAATATCTCGTGAACCACCAGATGGATTTTTTATGAAAATCTCAGCAAATAAACAATGGATGTACACTTACAACTGGTTATCTTTTTGAGTCAACCTGGTTCTAGATGGCTCAGCTTAATGACCTTAGAAAACACAAATGTATCTATGTCAGCCAATTCTGCACCTGCATAGCTAGAATTTATTGTAGAAGTAGTTGAGAGTTGTCCCTAACATAAATTTCAAGAAGATTTCAATAACTTTCTTTAAAACTTTGCCAATAACTATTGGAGTCAACTGCATCTGCTCGCAGAGCTTCAACACCTGTTTGCTGAAAGCCCGACTGATCCGAACAAGTAAATCAACATGGAATATTAGCGTAAACAATGCTCATCCTCAGGCAAGTTTCATAGAAGAGAAGGCATGCTCATAAGATGTTGGATCTCTACAAATCTGAACAAACATTCTTACTGTTGACATTGAACAGATCCAAATACTGTTTAGGTCTTTTCTTACTGACAGTCACCCAACATCTGTGCATCACCCCTACTTCAGGTATGAAACATGACTTAAGAAAATGTTTTCAAGCACAACATTTTTATTGTTTCACTTAACAAGAAAGAGGAGAATTTCCACTTTAATAATGAATGAATAACCTCAAAAAGATGTACATTTTGTCCACAGTTAATTTTGTGAATGTTCCTGTTTGACTTAAAACGTAAACATATAGTTCTCTGAATGACAGGCTGAGATTTTTACTGGCCAGTTGCAATGTTCATACTTTGAAGCTAACAGAATCTCAAGTCTATTATCCCATTTCTAATGTGTAGAACTGTTATTTTTCTTGTTCAGTCTCAGTTCCTGATGAGACCCTTTGAGAAAATGAATTGCCCACCTCTGGAGAGTCGTACATTATTTCAACAGCCAGCCTTTACTGTCCTCTGTGGTTTCTTACAGATATGTTTAAAATAAATCAATAATAACTGCAGTAACTCTGATTTTCCTCTATATTAAGTTAGAATTGGACATAAGCAATACATTTTATTATTTACACCATATTTTTCTAATCAAACTAAAGTCAAACCACTTGTAACTGTTCATACCAGTTGACAGGCCTGAGCGTGGTCATTTTTCAGTAAGTTTTTTTTGTTTGAACAGGTATTTTATGCTTCACAAGGAACCATACATCTAGAATGCATTGTTACTAATCTGGGAAATGATAACACCGGTAATAACACTAAAGCCAAAATAAATTTGAAGTTTATCACATTATAAAAAAGACTTTCCTTTAGCTGCCTGATATTGTCTCAGTCAAAACCTTCTCATGCTGTGTCAGTGTGCTTGTTTGCATGGCATTATAGCATTTTGTTCCCACACATTCTTCTTTGCCCATTGGCGTTGCAGTTTGTGATTGGCACATTACAGAATCACACAGGCGACGCTGCAAACAGACAGACAAGCCAAAGCATCAGACTGAGAATTAATGAGGCGAAGGCAGAGGAGTTGGCCCTTTAAACACTCATTTTCCTCTTATTTATTCCTTCCTGCCTATTTGAGTTCACCCCTACATATCCCCAACTCCCTGTTATTTTATAATTAAGCCACTGCATCACCAATTCACCTCCTTGTTGTTGCTATAGTTACAGCAAGGAAAGTGTTTCTTGATTTATAGACATTATATAGAATACTGAGCTCGACATTTTCTTTCACTGTAAAAAGTGAAGAAAAAATACTGTTGTTTAATGGTTAAAAAAGGTTTGTAAACTCAATATGAATATGAATATTATATGAATATTATATGAACATTTTATTAAATCATGGCTGAGAACAACAAAAAAGGTTAAATTAATAATAATGATAATAATGAATTCAATTTGTAATGCACATTTCATTAATAAAAATCTCAAAGTGCTACAGTGTGTAACAAGGTAAAGATAAAAAATAAAACAAGTGATAAAATCAAATAAAATCAACAATAATATCGACTAAGATCAAAGATAAAATCATGTAGATTTAGGCTTGCTTAAAAAAATAAATAAAATAAAACAAGTGATAAAATCAAGTAAAATCAATAAAGATATCAGCTAAGATCAAAGATAAAATCATGTGGAGGCAGAATAGGCTTGCTTAAAAAGAAAAGTCTTAATGCCGCTTTTAAAGTCAACCAGTGACTGTGGAGCTCTCAGGTCATCAGGGAGGGAGTTCCACAGGCGGGGGGCAGCCACACAGAATGCTCGGTCTCCCATGGTCCTCAATTTGGTCCGAGGAATATGAAGTAAATTACTGTTCTGTGACCGTAGAGACCGGGTGGATGAATATGGTGCAAGAATGTCCTTTAGATAGTCAGGTGAAGTGCCGTGCAAGCATTGATGGGTAATGAGAGCAGTTTTATATTGAATTCTGTAGGTGACAGGAAGCCAATGGAGGTTATGGAGAATGGGTGTAATATGATCAAATTTGCGAACTCTCAACAGAATCCTAGCTGCACTGTTTTGAATATATTGAAGCTTCTGAATGTTTTTGCCAGGGATACCAATAAACAGGGAGTTGCAGTAGTCGAGCCTGGAGGAGACAAAGGCATGGACGAGTTTCTCAGCATCAGAAAAAGTCAGAGATGGGCGAAGTCTGGAGATGTTTCGAAGATGGAAGAAGCAGGTTTTAAACAGATGCTTAATGTGATTTTCAAATGTGAGATGAGAGTCCATTTTTATTCCAAGATTTGTAACAGAGGTGGAGAGGGGGATGTCTTGACCAGAGAAGGAGATTGTTGTTAAAGTTGATGCTTGTATCTGGTGAGGGGTGCCAATCAATATGGCCTCGGTCTTGGAGCAGTTCAGTTGAAGAAAGTTTTGATTCATCCATGCCTTTATTTCCTCCAGGCAGGCAGAGAGAGCAGTGAGTGCAGTGAGAGCAGTGAGTGAAGATGGAGATAGGGATGATGATGATGCTCCAGTCCTGATGTAAAGTTGTGTGTCGTCGGCATAGCAGTGAAAGGAAATGTTGAACTGATTAATAATTTGACCCAAAGGCAGCATGTAAAGGGAAAACAGCAGGGGCCCCAGAACTGACCCCTGAGGTACACCACAGGAGACACCGACTGTCTGGGAAGTGGCATTGCCAAGACTGACACATTCCAGCCTATTGGAGAGGAAAGATCTGAACCAGTCCAGGACAGTGTCACAGAGACCGACCTCCACATGAAGACGGTGGAGGAGGATACTATGGTCCACAGTGTCGAAGGCTGCAGTGAGGTCAAGGAGGACAAGGATGGAGGGAGAACCAGTGTCAGCAGCCATGAGGACATCATTCGTTACTCTCAACAATGCAGTCTCAGTACTGTGAGCTGCTCTGAATCCAGACTGGAACTTCTCATACAGAGAGTGTTGCTGTAGGTGTTCCTGCAGCTGAGCAGCAACTGCTTTCTCCAGCACTTTGGACAGAAATGGGAGGTGGGAAATTGGCCGGTAATTTGAAAAAATGTCGGGATCCAAATTAGATTTTTTCAGAAGAGGCCTAATGATGGCAGTTTTTAGAGGCAGTGGAACATGACCAGATTGTAGAGACTGATTTATTATTTGTGTGATTAATGAGCTAATTGCAGAGTGATTGGATTTTATGAGAGATGAGGGGAAGGGATCCAGGGCGCAGGATGAAGGCTTCATTTTCTTGAGGATGGTCTCTACCTCACTCTGAACAACTTCATCAAAGCTGCTCAGGGTCCCAGAAAGCAGATGGGTAGATGGCACACTAAGGTCAGGGAGGTTGTGGAGCTGGGATCTGATAGTGTTAACTTTGTTTTTAAATGATGAGAGGAACAGGTCGCATTTTTGAACAGAGTCCTCATGATTTTGTTTAATGGGATTAAGCAGATGAGTTATTGTGGAGAAGAGCTGTTTAGAGTTTCCAGGGCAGGTGTTGATGATGTTGGAGTAATATTTGGAGCGTGCTTCTTTAAGAGAATAGGCGTACGCTTTCTGATGTTCTTTGTACGCTTGCTTATGTACCGAGAGACCAGATGATTTTACACGTCTCTCAATAGCACGGCCAGTTGCCTTCATCCTGCGCAGCTCACCAGTGTACCAGGGGGCTGAACGGGAGAAAGACACCAGTCTTGTCTTCAAGGGAGCATGTAGGTCCAGAAGCTCCTGGAGAGATTGGTTGTAATAATTCACAGAGTCATCTGCAGATGAGTGATTGACGGCGGTCAGGGCGTGAAGATCAGCAGACAAAACATCAGGGGAGATGTTTTTATAGTCACGGAACTGGATGGGTCGTTTTGGGTTAGAAGAAGGCGAAGTTGAAGGCACTTCCAGGGAGATGACCCTGTGGTCTGAGACACCCAGGTCATATACAGACAAGTTATTGAGTACAGTGTCTGTAATCACCAAATCCAGAGTATGCCCCCTGTTGTGCGTAGGGGCGTCCACATGTTGGGTGAGGTTGAGAGATTCCAAAAGAGACTTAAAATCTGTAGCCAGAGGGGAAGAGGAATTGTCCATGTGGATATTTAGATCGCCAAGAAAAATAGTTTTTACAGGGGAGGTGCAGAAAAAGGTGAGGAGGTCATGCATTTCTGAGTTAAATGAAACATGCGGTTTGGGAGGTCTATAAATCAATATAACGTTCATCAGGAGTGGGGCTTTGAAATTGAAGGCCAAACATTCGAAAGAGGAAAAATTATGAGAAGACAGATGTGACAATTTTAAATTACTGCGGTAGATTACAGCCAAACCACCACCGCGGCCAGTGCAGCGGGCTCTCTGTAGATAATTGTATCCAGAGGGACAAGCTTCATTCAGAGAACTGAACAAAATTGTGTCATATGGACCAGTTTCTTTAAGTGAGAAATGTTTCACCGCCCATCCAGAGGACTTCTTATGGCCTGCCAACCAGATATGTCCCATAGGTAGCCTTCACTGCTGTGTTTCAAGCCAACCTCTTGTTGGAATCTCTATAGTAGGTTTCTTACATGTGCAAAACACACCCATCCAAAACAATCATCATGTACAACAATCATGTGTGTTGGCGAGATACCCAACTTGCTCATCACAGAAACAGCCTAAGGACAACCAAGGCAAAAGTGCGTAAGGTCATGCCCAATAATCCTGGTATAAAATCCAACAATGTTCAGTCCCTTACAAGAGAAGGTGGGCCACGGAGGAGAGCGTGTGCCCCAAAAGTCGTCTTAGCACCAACGTAACAGTTTTTTTTTCTACTATGGAACATGCGGTTGGTGGAGATTCAGTTTTGTTTGGTGGTTCCTCAGACTGAAGAAGTTTGTTTGGATGATGAATGAAACATCTCAGCACAAAAAAATAAGAAAAGAAAAAAGAAACTGTCCAGATGACCTGACAGAACATTGTTGCAAGTGGTTCAGAAAAAAATGTTTGTAAGCTCAATCGTCCAGGTAGATAACAACAACAAAGGTTGAATCGTGTCATCCCCCATCCAGAGGACTTTCTCATTCTAAGGCATCTGTCAGATCTGTCCCATAGGTAGCCTTCACTGCTGTGGTTCAAACCATCTTGTTGGAATCTCAAAACTAGACTTTTAACATTTGCAAAACACACCCATCCAAAACAATTAGTCATAATGTACAGCAATCAAATGTTTTAGGCCAGATGGCCTACTTGCCACTCAATGTTTCTCACTTAAAGAAACTGGTCCAGATGACACGATTTAACCTTTTTTGTTGTTATCTATGTGGATGATTCAGCTTACAACTGAGAACATCTGAGAACATCTATCAAGACTATACTTTCAGGGATCCTTTCTATAGTTCCTAACTTGATAAATGTGTTTTTAAAATATTTGGTCTCACTAACCACGATGAAGAGGTAATGATACTCTTTCCTGAGTGTGAAGCAGATACAGATGATGACTTTTGTCATCAGGTCTGTATTTCTGATGACCGTTCACCGCTTTTTCATGGAGCATTGAGGGGAGGTGTATGATGAGAGTATTGGGGGTGGCCATGACTGAGTGGTTAGAGCAGTCGTCCTCCAATACGAGAGTTGGGGGTTCGATTCCACCAGCAGTCACATACCAAAGTGTCCCTGGGCAAGATACATAACCCCTAAATGCCTCTGATGTGTGTCCCATCAGTGTATGAATGTGATAAAGCACTGATTATTCTTTGAATAGATATAGTGCTGTATGAATGGGTAAATGAGAACACAGATAATGATGTAAAGTGCTTTGAGTATCTTGATCAGATAGAAAAGTGCTATATAAGTGCAATCCATTTATCTGTCTGTGATACGCACACAAAACTTTTGTCTCGGCAGAGGTCGGATGCTTTTTCCTCTCCTCTCCCTCTCCGCTTTGCTTTGCTGCTCAGTCTGTCTGTGAAACTTCTTCGGAGCCTGCCTTGCATATCGTCCGAACCATAATTATGGACTTGATTTGATCTGTTGGTCCTTCATTACAATTGATAACATTTCTTCAAAGAGAAGACAGGCTTTAGGCGAGCCAATTTGCCCTGTTGGCACGCACACAGCTGGATATCTCATCGACATGGAAGACTTGATGATGTGTCTATTTCTGCTGCCATTTGTGGATTTTAAGGATGCATTTACTTTGTATAATTTTTTCATTCAACATTTATTTAGGCAGGTTAATCCCACTGAGCCTTGAGGACTAGAGAGTCAGAGAGAGTCTGAGAATCTTTATTGTCATTTGCACCACATGTGGAACATGTGATGAAACGAGATTATGTACACAGGGTCCCAGTTACATCCAACAATAAAATGTAAGAGAAGAACAGTAATAACATCTAAGATCATCACATGTGGAGTCCCTCAGGGTTCTATACTGGGACCTAAGCTTTTTTATTTTGTATATAAATGATTGGGTAAAAGTGTCTGGTATTCTAAGGTGTGTTCTTTTTGCTGATGATACCACCTTCTTTTATTTTGGTTATGATTTGAAACAAATGTTTGAGTTGTTAAAAGAGGAGATCTCAATATTACAAACTTGGTTTAGTTTAAATAAGTTATCATTAAATTTAGATAAGACTAACTATATGTTATTTAGCAAAAATAAAATAGATAAATTTTCTATCAAAATTTAAGGTGTTGAACTAAGTAGAGTGGATGAGGTGAAGTTTTTGGGT
>JBBPBX010021901.1:17069-30992 GCA_038048925.1 Garcialebias charrua
CATTCGGAGCACAAAGTCAGTTGTTCTGCGGGCTTCCTCCAGCAATTCGGCAGCCGCCTGCTTGTCCGTTGCCACTTGAAGCTGCTGCAGCTTTTCTGCCAGGTAGGCTTGCATCAGCGCAGACGCGTTCATGGCGCGTGTCGCGAGTCCCTGAGCCCTGTAGCATCTCTTGAGGAGAGACGCCGAGGCCAGGCAGGCCCTGCTGGGGAGAGTTGGTTTTGTTCCTGAAGAATTTGGGGCCAGGTGAGACGCCAGAGTGTCCTCGATTTGAGGCACGTTAGCTAAACCCACCTCGTCCATCCCGTCCACGTCGAGAAATTGTGAGAGGGGTAGAAGCATAGGGGCTCGTGGGTGAGTCCAGGTGCGTGTCAGTTCCGTGAGGAAGTCTGGGAACACAGGCATCCTCTGCCTCGTGGCAGCCTGCTGCTTTGAATAAAAGTAATTTCCCGCTAGCCTCGTAACCTGTTGGCAAGGAGGGGGTTCAGGCCAAGGCACTTGTAGTGCGTCCGCTGCTCTGTGGCACAGTTCAAACAGAGCAGGGATGGAAGAGTCCGTGTCCGGGAGCGCGGGTAGGGGTCTGGGCGAGTGCGTCACCCTGATCCTCCACCTCTACGTCCGCCTCCTCCATTGAAAATTCACCCGAGGCCGAGATGGATAACTCGTCGTCGTTCATCATACCCCGGGTGTCGAATTCGACAGTCAGGTCCTCCATATAAGCCAGCGCGTCGGGGGTGTCACCCCATTCGACCCGCGTGCTGTCGTGTAGAGCCATACTCTCCAACTCCGGTGTGGGGGTGAGAGGCTCCGTGGTGTCTGCGTCCGCAGACGTGGCCGAGGTCCCCATGGCTTTGGCGACAAGGTCGACCCGATGCCGCAGTACCGCATCCATCATGATGCTGCAGCGTGGGCAAAAATCAAGTGCGTCCAACGCAGTTTTTGCATGAAACATTCCCAGGCAGACTAGACAGGCCTCGTGGGTGTCTGTCGCTGCAAGATAAAAGCCACAGCCACTTGGGTAGGCGCGCGAAGTGGGGCTCGGCGCCGCAGTGGTTTTCCTTGGAAGTTTCGCTTTTCGCTTTCCCTTCTCCGGAGCCATTCTGTCCGAGACGAGGCGAGCGAGTCCTTCCAGAATTTTCCTTCTTCTTTCTTGAGATGTCTCCTCCGTCGTGTTGCTTTCGCTGGCCAGCCCGCTAGCTTGACGTAGCAAGGCAGACTCCTTTATTTTATTTATTTATTTTTTAATGGCGTAGTTAGCGCCGTCGCGAAGCAATCTGTAGAGAGAGGAGAGAAAACTTTGGGGTTAGGTGGAAAAATGCTGGACTAGGCTTGCTAGTCCAGCAGTACGCAGGAAATAATTCTGTGTGCGCTTTGTGTAGGGAGCAAGCTCACCTCGAATGAGCGATGAAAGCACCAGAGAAGTCCCGCGAAGAGGTAGTTCAGGTTTAAGCGAGGTGAAGGGCAAAAAAGGAAGATGGAGGGGCGCACGCCGCTTAAGTAACCAGAGGGCGGGGCCTCTGGCGCGGCGGTAACGCCCCTAGCCGTAAAGGCGTGAGTGTATTCCTTCAGGTAATCGCGCGGGGGCAATTCCCATAGCAAGTATGTTGCACCGAGAGAACATGACTGAAAGGGAACAAAGTACACTGGTTAGTACAATATAATCGTCAATTTATTTTGATTTTTATGCATATTGAACATTTCCAAATTTCTCTGATGCTTATATTTCAATAAAAGAACAACAAACTTTGTACAACAGTTGGCTTTGTATTAAAACCATTTTATAGAATTTATACAACAGTATCAAAGCAAAGCGCTGCATACAAACAGATTGTTATGGAAGTGTTTAACTGCCGTTAAACTATCTGATTGAATTCATAGGAAAATTAAAACACAGTGAGATTGTTATGGCAGGAGATTTCAACATTGATTGGGATAAGTCGACCCCCCTCTGTGATAAAT
The DNA here is from genome assembly GCA_038048925.1 of Garcialebias charrua. NCBI lineage: Eukaryota > Metazoa > Chordata > Actinopteri > Cyprinodontiformes > Rivulidae > Garcialebias > Garcialebias charrua. Next base: position 19,026 of record JBBPBX010021901.1, read on the forward strand.
TCAAGGAATGTTGCCTATCTCTCAATATAACACAACTTATTGATTCTCCCACCAGACCAATTAAAAAATGTCCCGAAAAATCTTCCACCTTAGATCTGTTTTTCACAAATGCACCTCACAAATTTCCTGGTACAGGTGTATTTGCTAACATTTTGAGTGATCATTCCGTAATAGCAGCTCTTAGATCTACTAAGCTTCTACCTGCTAAGCCCAGAATAATTCAAAAAAGGGATTTGAAACATTTCTGTGAACAGTCATTCCTCTGGGATCTATCCCACTTAGATTGGCAACGTATTCTATTAATCAACGACGTGGCATGCTCGGTACGAGGAGGGCCCGACGGGGGTCTCTGCCTGCCTAACTTGGAACTATTTTCATGATAGTTTCATTTATTTTGTAAACAAACACGCTCCTTTCCGGCAGTTCAGGATAAAGGGCCGTGACAGCCCCTGGTTTACTCCTGAACTAGCTGGCCTCCTGCATAGGAGAGACTCTCTTTGGGCCGCAGCAAGAAAATCAGACTCAGACTCTGATTGGTTGAATTTTCGGAAGTTGAGGAATAAATGCACAACTGCCATCAAAGCCGCAAAACGTAACTATTTCTTATCTCAGACCTCCAAAAATCTAAACGATCCAAAAAATTCTGGAAAACCATCCAATCTCTCTCAGGCATCCCCCAATCGTCTGACCTCCCATCACAACTTCTTGTTGACTCTGTTCCTGTGTCAAATAAGCACGAGATCCTGAACTGTTTCAACAAACATTTTGTTGCTTCTAGTTCATTATTTGACACAGTTACTAATGGAAAATCAGCCACTTCATCTAATAATCAAACTTCTACAAATCAAATCCCTCCTACAAGTCAATCCTCAGTTAATCACACCTTCTCTTTTTCTCCGTTCTCAGTCAGTGAGATAAATAAACTGTTAAGTCAAAAGTCAAAGTCAACTTTATTGTCAGAACTGCAATATGTACAGGACATACACAGGATTGAAATTGCATTTCTCTCAGTCCCTCGGTGCAACAGTAACCATTTAAACATTAAAACACTAAAACATTTAATAAACATAAGCATAAAATAGTAAAAGTGTAACACTGTCCTGAGTTTTTGCATAGTAGTATAAAAGTATGAAAATTTACACCAACACTAAAACACTAAACATTTAATGAACATAAGCATAAAATGAAATAATAAAAGTGTAATACTGTCCTGAGTTTTTGCATAGTAGTATAAAAGTATAAAAAGTATATCTATAAAATAAACTGAAGGTTCTAGCATTGACATTTGCAAAGAGTGGCAAAGCAGCATATGAGTTAATGTACACAGTATATGTATGAGGTAGTTGATGTTGGTATAGAGGCAAAGTGGCATATGCAGTAAGGCACATAAGGCACATCAGAGAATACTGTATATGTATCAGCAGTAGTGTAGATATAAAAGTAGTGTAAATGTAAACAGTAGTAATAAATGTAAACAGTAGTAATAAATGTAAACAGTATTAATAAATGTAAACAGTGAATGTAAACAGTAGTATGACTATAGGCAGTAATGTAATACAAACATTAGTGCAAATATGAGAAGTAGTGCAAACTGAATGAGCACATGACCGAGAGTTTAGTGAATAACCCGTTTGATGACACAGAGTCCAGTGTTAAAAACTTTGTGTTGTGTGGTAATGTGTGAGAAAGTTTTTTGTGTTAAGGCAGTTCAAATGGGAGGGGAGGCAGAGCAGGCAGAGTGTTTAGCATCCTGACTGCCTGATGAACAGAGCTGTCTCTCAGTCTGCTGGTTCGAGCCTGGAGACTCCTCAGTCTCCTCCCTGATGGGGAGATCCCAAAAGATCTTGATCCTAAAAAATCTGCAGGTCCAGATGAACTTCCACCTTATTTTTAAGGCTGGCTGCTCATATCATCACAGTCCCTGTGACCCACATCTTTAATCTGTCCATAAGCCAAAACTCCATTCCGGATGCTTGGAAAACAGCCTTTGTTCTTCCTTTGCTGAAGGGAGGTGACCCCACCTCACTGAACAATTATCGACCGATCTCTAAACTCTGCATTTTAGCCAAGGTTCTAGAAAAACTGATAAACTCTCAGATCAAAAATTATCTGGACTCATTTAACATCTTACCTCTCCATCAATCTGGTTTCAGGAAAAAACACAGCACAACAACTGCTTCTCTGAAGGTTCTGAATGATGTTGTTGAAGCATTGGATGCTAAGGATTATTGTGCTGCACTTTTCTTAGACCTGTCTAAAGCTTTTGACACTGTGGATCATAACATCCTGTGTCATAAGCTCTCAGAAATCGGTTTCTCTGATCACACCATTGGTTGGTTTTCTAATTATCTTTCCGATCGGAGGCAATGTGTTCAACATAACGGTACTTCTTCCAGTTATTTAACAGTTAAAAATGGTGTACCACAAGGCTCAGTCTTAGGACCAACCCTCTTTACAATCTACATAGCTAATGTAGGTCAGAGCATCCCTGATGCATCCTTACATTTCTATGCTGATGATACAGTTGTTTACTGCCAAGCTAAAACAGTAGCTAAGGCTTTCCAGTTTCTGCAATCCGCTTTTGACATCATCCAGTCAGATTTGTTCCGTCTCAAACTTGTCCTAAATGCTGATAAAACAAAAGGGACGTTTTTTTCAAGTAGGAAGTCGGTCCCAGCAGATCTTCCTCTGATTTTATCCTCAAATGGTGTCTCTATTGAGTTTGTTGATTCCTATAAATATTTGGGTATCCTGGTCGATTCACATCTCTCTTTTAAACTCCACCTGGAAAACCTAGTGAAACCGGGATAAATGCAGCACACGAAGCTTCAAATAGAAGGGGTTCTTTATTCTCAAAAATAAACTATTCCCTCGGAGTTATGTATAAAAAAACAAGAAAAAGTCCGTGTTTCGAACGGCAGCAAGCCTTAGCTTCAAATAAAATGGCGGACCGACAACACGGTTAGCACCCAACAGAGTAGCATGCAGCTGCACGTAACAGCTGAAATCTAACAGCGTGAAAGCTAATGCATAACAAACGGCAGCGGCACTCTACGAGAGAAAACAAACAGAAATAAAACATTAGCATCGTCTCTATAGCTTCATTCACGGAAGATAACAGAAATAAAACATTAGCATCGTCTCTATAGCTTCATTCACGGAAGATAATTCAGTTCCAACAATTACCGAACACTTGGATTCTCTTTTCACGTGGCCAGAGTTGTCTCCTTCTCCAAGTCTCAGATAAAATGTTCTTCTCTTCCGTTTTTACCAGTCCGTGCTACCGTACATAAACAAAGGGTTTCTTTCTCTATTTCCGGTCCTTTTAGACCTCTCTGTACCAACAGCACCACATGCTGACAAAAACAAGAATTACAACCATAGGTGAAATTAAAGCAAAACATGGTTTTTAAAATACATTTGACATGTACCCATTTTTCACCTGGTTACATTCTCCCCTGCTTAAATGTCATCGTCCTCGGTGACAAAGCAACTGCTTTTTACCTCTTTTAAAGCTTCTCTAAAAAAAACACAGAACCTAAGCTTGCAATAATCTGTGAAGCCATTTATGAGTTCATTTCTGGCCCCAACACTGACCTAGGTTGGTGATGTGGGTTTGGGTGTTTCCCTACATTCACTCTTCTACTCCTGCGGGGAGCAGGTGTGTGAGCTTGTCTAACGCCAGGAGGAGACACTGGAATCTCACCCAGTTGGTCAATATCGCCTGCTTCATTGTCAACATGCTCAGTCTCCCTCTGTTCAATCACAGGAAGTTCACATTCGGAAGTCAACGGAGTCTCTGCTCGCTTCTGAACACTTTCACCACTAGGACAATTTTCTACACCTGAACCAGGATTTAAGTCAAAAGAAACCTCTTCAATGACTATACCCCCATCATACTCATCAGATGAGGCAGTGTGTGATTCAGTAGTATTTGTCTGTTTGGCTACAGTGTTCTCACTGTGTCCCTGGTTTGTGTCTGGCACATGGACACATGACCTGATGTCAGCCCTGTTAACCGTTTTTGTAGGCCCTCCCTCTGCAGGTCGTACTATGCAAGTTGTGCCTACTACGTCTACGAGTTGGTAAACAACTGGACTCCATGCATCCTGAATTTTGTTACGACCAGCTGGTCTGTGTCTCAGGTAAACATACTCTCCAACCTCAATCGAAGGACAGTACACTTTGTGACTATGCCGAGCAACGCGTTTCGCAGCTTTCTGCTCTGCATACTCTTTTGCTCTTTCATGTGCCTCTTTGAGTCTTTGCTGATGCACAGCAAGCCAATCAAGATTTTTATCAGGAGAACTTTCACGCGCAAGCAATGCATCGACAGGAAGATGTGGTTCTACTCCATAGAGCAAGAAGTAAGGGGAATATCCGGTAGTCGCATGTGGAGTAACATTGTACGCATAAACCAGCTCAGGTAAATGTTCAGGCCAACGCCTCTTTTTGTCAGGTGGAAGGGTGCGCAACAGTTCATGCAGAGTGCGGTTAAAACGCTCACACTGGGCATTTCCTGTCGGGTGATGGGGTGTTGTACGTGTTTTTTTCACACCATACATTCTACAAAGTTCAGCAATAACCTCCGATTCAAAGTTACGGCCCTGATCTGAGTGAAGACGCTCAGGTACACCGTACTTCATGAACCACTCCTTTAAGAGGACTTTGGCTGTGGTCTCTGCTTTTTGGTCACGTGTAGGGAACGCCTGGGTGAACTTTGTAAACACATCGGTAATGACTAGAACGTTCTCACGGCCATCGGAAGCTGGTTCAAGGAGTGTGAAATCTACTGCCACCACTTCTAAAGGTCGTGTTGCCAAAAAGGATTTCATTGGAGGGTGAATCTTTGGGTGAGGCATCTTTGTGAGAATACAACGCTCACAGTTCTTAACCCATCGCTCAACATCGTTATGCATCCCTACCCAGAATGCTCTCTGTCTCAACAACTGTAATGTCCTCTCTATTCCCTGATGTCCCATAGAGTCATGGACACTCTTCAGCACAGCTGCTTGTAAACAACCTGGAACAAACAACTGAAAGCACTCTCCAACACGATCATCCTTCACCACTCTGTACACCAACCCATCACGTATCTGAATGTGTTTCCATTGTTTCCACAATGATTTGGCAGCACCAGGAAGATTCTTCCTTTCTTGTGAACTTGGTGGGCTACCTCGATCCACAAACTGTTTTAGAACATTTATCACTGGATCTTGACACTGAAATGTCCGCAGCTCTTCCTTGGAGTAACCGGGAAGAGTTGGTGTAGCCTCTTTAGCATGTGAATTGGATTTATCAGTTTCTGCAGCCCTAATCTGGTTCACCTGACAACATTGGACCCCAGCTGTAACCAGCTCGGGCTCAAGGGCAGTGCCTCTACAAATCAAATTGCAAATTGCAATGCAATCATCAAACTCCTCATCATCAGTTGGTTCTGGCTCCCCTGCTAACGGGTGTCGTGACAGTGCATCAGCGGCGGCGTTACACCGACCTGGCCGGTACTGCACATCAAAGTCGAAGGCAGCTAACTGTGCTACCCATCTCTGTTCAATAGCCCCAAGTTTTGCACTTTTTAGATGACATAAGGGATTGTTGTCTGATACCACAGAGAATTTAGAGCCCAGTAAGTACCCCCGAAACTTCTCTACTATTGCCCATTTAAGTGCAAGCAGCTCGAGTTTCATGCTGCTATAGTTTTTATCATTTCGCTCTGCATTTCTCAGCCGTCTACTTGCATATGCAATGACCCGTTTCTTGTCACCTTGCTGCTGACACAAGACAGCTCCTAAACCCTGACCACTAGCATCAGTTTCCAAAATGAAAGGACAAGTGAAGTCTGCATAACCCAAAATCGGAGCAGTCACAAGCTTTTCTTTCAATGTGTCAAATGCAATTTGACTGTTGGTGTCCCATAATGCACTTAGTTTTTGACTAGCTTTGGCTGTAGTAGCAGCTCCTCGACACTGATTCACTAGGTCATGTAGTGGGGCTGCGATCTTTGAAAAGCCCTCAACATACCTTCTGTAGTAACTACATAGGCCTAGAAATGATTGGAGTTCCTTAACGGTGCCAGGCACCGGCCATTCCTTGACTGCTGCCACCTTGGAGGGATCAGTTGCGATACCCTCTGCAGAAATTTGGTGTCCAAGGAATTTTACTTCCTTCTGCAAAAAGTGACATTTTTCCCACTTCACTTTTAATCCAGTGTCTCTCAAACGTTTAAAAACTAGATCCAGCCGTTCCAAATGAGACTCAAAGCTTGGGGAGTACACTAAAATGTCATCCAGATAGACTAACATGATGTCGAATATCAGGTCACTCATAGTTGCTTGCATCAATCTTTGAAATGTTGCAGGCCCGTTACACACCCCCATGGGCATGCGTACATACTCAAACAGCCCAAAAGGCGTGGTGAAAGCCGTCTTATGTCTGTCTCGATCATCCATGGCTACTTGGTGATACCCACTGGCAAGGTCAACTGTGGAAAAGTACTTAGCACCTTTTAGCGCATCAAAACTCTCATCAATACGAGGCAATGGAAATGCGTCTTTCTTAGTTTTTAGATTTAGCTTCCTGTAGTCTACACATAAGCGTATACTGCCGTCACCTTTGCGGACTACCACAACTGGTGAGGCGTAAGCGCTTTCACTCTCCTGTATGATTCCTTTTTTCAACAGTTTAGAGATATGCTCTTGTACTTCCTGGTATTGGTTAGGAGGTATACGACGATATGGCTGTGTGACAGGTACGTCATCCGCCAGCTTGATCTCATGTTTCACCTTATCCGTGTGACCCAGATTCTCCTCATCATCTGCAAAAACATCAATGTAGCTGGACAGCAATGAGCAGAGAGCGACACGCTCTTCCTCTGCGCCCCCCATGTCAAGTCTTTCCAAAATGGCTTGCACCTTACTGTCAGTTTGCACCATGTTAGGGTCAACTGAAACCTGTTCAACACCGGCAGAGATGCGTTGAAACTTTACTTGGCATGTCTGCTCACTCTCCGCAGGATCAACCTTTGAGATCATGCCTAGCCGTGTTCGGGGGCCTAACCACACTTCCTCGGCGGAGAAGTTAACCACCTGGAGCGGAAGAACATGGCTGGTCCTTGTGACAAGTGTTGGGATAACTGCTAATCCAGATGGTAGAGGAGTGGTCACTGGTTCGATGATCAACTGAGAGGCTGCATCTAAGGTTTTAGTGTGACCTTTTACAAACACAGTGGACATCGAGGATGCAGGGATGCGTACTTTGTTTCTTCCTGCAACCCGAACTACTGCCTTTCTCTCAATGCAACCGATCTGTACCTGTTGGAAAGCTGTCCTCCACCCAGAGTCCAAGGATCCACCCAAAGTGTTGTCAAACTCTGTTGTGACTAGCTGTCTGCATCTGTGAATGACATTCATACCGATTATGCATTCTTCAGAAACAACAGGGTTCAGTGACGGCTTCAGGACCAAGAAACCACAATTTGGGATCTTTAAACTCATCGTCTCAATTTCCAGTTCAATATATCCCTGATAAGGAATGTCAAGTCCATTCGCAGCAGTTATTTTAAGCCAACTATTTGTAGCTAGCATGCTCTCATCATCACCAATATATTTTCTGAAAAAATCATCTGTCATAGTACTGACCTGGCTACCAGTATCTAGTAAACAATGTGCTGACCTGCCATTAAGTTTTAGATCAACCACTGGACATTTTCCTATGGCACGCTCAATAATTTGTTCTCGTGTGATCTCCAGTGTAGGTGAGTCTACGACATGACCCTGCGTTACCCGACTCACTGCAACCAGGGCCTCTCGTTTCCCGACGGACTAGAAATGGGGTACTCATCAGAGTTTTTGTATCTTCTCTGGGGACACTGTTTGGCAACATGACCAGCAGTTTGGCACTTGAAACATATCGGCTTACCGTCAGGGGTAAATCTTGGACCAGTTTTGGTCTGAGATGGTGTCTGGCTACTAGGATTTTTGTTCTGAATTGTCAGCTCTTTCACAGCCTTAGTGAGTTCTGTTATCACTTTCCCTTGCTCAGTGAGCACTTTAAGAACGTCATCCATTGAGACCGACTTCTCATTAGGTCTAGTTAGATTAGTGACTTTATCTTGCTCTTTAAGAGTTTTCATCACATCCTCCAGATGCATTGGATTTTCTGTCTCTTTAACTGCACAGCACTGTGCTTCGGCTTTAACAGTACGGCAGTTATTCACGTTACTCCTAACCGTTTTTGTGCTAGGGGCTTGGTCTAAGGACCACAAGTAAGCCTCCTCACGCACCTCTATAAAAGTGGATGTAGGTTTTCCTCTTACATGTTTTCGGAGTTCTCGTTTCAGTGAGAGGTCTCTGATGCCCTCAATGAACTGGTCTCTCAACACTGCGTTCTCATTACCCATGGAATTAGGATGCTGTTTCCATACCAAACTAAAGGCCTGAGATAATGAATGTGAAAAGTCACGTATGTCTTCACCCTCCTTCTGTTTACAGTTGTAGAAGCTCTGTAAAAGTTGGGCAGCGCTACGTTTATCTCCAAATGCATCTTTTAAGTAAACAAGCAGGTCTTTTACAACATCACCATCAGCTTTGCGTAAACGCACTTCTTCCAGAGCTGGGCCTCTTAACAGCGACAGCACAAAATCAAACTGTTCGGGTGCAGATTGGTTTCTAGCAGAAATTACCCTTTCTACTTCTTCAATAAACTCATCCACACTCCTCCCATCTTTGTCAATGTCTCCACTAAATGGTGAAATGTGCCTTTCTCTGGGTACGTAGACATAAGACCTGGTAGGCTCATTATTTAGTGATGATATGACTGTCATGACTTCATCTTGCCTTCGGGCTAACTCATTTAGTTGTTGTAACACCCCAGCTTGTTCAAGTAACTGTTGTCCCTGCATCTCAATGTTTATGGAACCATCTTGTTCAGACATGTTCTGAAATTATTATTATTATTTTTTTCAGTTCACTTAAAGCTGCTATATGTAACTTTTCTAACAATATATTTTTAACATATTTCTTCACTCTGTCACTAGATTGATGTTAGAGAGGTAATCTCTGAAAAAAACATAAAAAAAATATTGTCCCCTTGCTTCTCCAGGTGGTAAATAAGCATTTCTAAAAAGAAAAAGTGACCCGCCATTTTCCAGCCAATAAAAACAAAGTTTGTAACCAGCCAATAAAAACCGAGCTTGAATTTGAATCAGCCAATAAAAACAGAGCTTGAATTTGAATCAGCCAATAAAAACAGAGCTTGAATTTGAATCAGCCAATAAAAACAGAGCTTGAATTTGAATTTCAACAGACCACAAGGGGGCAGAGCCATATATGGCTCTGAGGGGGAGGGATCAGAATGCTTTGCCTGTTGAAATTTTTTCTAAGTGCTGCAGTTCTACAGAAACTGCAGACTGCACCTTTAACAGTCAATAGAAGTATTAACAGTCAATATAAATATTAACAGTAAATAGAAATTTATATAGCAAAGGATAAATTGGTCGAAGTCCGGAGTCCACCGGAGGTCCCTGGGCTGCTCCAAGACCGCTGCTGGGCGATGCTTCTCCCGCCTGGAATGCGCTCTGGTCTGACAATCGCCTCGGCTGAAATCCTTCACGACCACGCCAGCTGCAGACTGCTCAGCAACGTCCCCCCTCTGGTCTCGAAACAGATGCCTCCTCACCGACGCGATGCCCACGTCCACTCAGGTGTAGGCCACTTCTTCACCACTGCCGTTTGCTAATGCTACCGCTGCGCCGCCATATACATGCACTCGCAGAGGAAAAAAAACGAGAAACCCCACTCCTGGTACCAATATTTGAAACCGGGATAAATGCAGCACACGAAGCTTCAAATAGAAGGGGTTCTTTATTCTCAAAAATAAACTATTCCCTCGGAGTTATGTATAAAAAAAACAAGAAAAAGTCCGTGTTTCGAACGGCAGCAAGCCTTAGCTTCAAATAAAATGGCGGACCGACAACACGGTTAGCACCCAACAGAGTAGCATGCAGCTGCACGTAACAGCTGAAATCTAACAGCGTGAAAGCTAATGCATAACAAACGGCAGCGGCACTCTACGAGAGAAAACAAACAGAAATAAAACATTAGCATCGTCTCTATAGCTTCATTCACGGAAGATAACAGAAATAAAACATTAGCATCGTCTCTATAGCTTCATTCACGGAAGATAATTCAGTTCCAACAATTACCGAACACTTGGATTCTCTTTTCACGTGGCCAGAGTTGTCTCCTTCTCCAAGTCTCAGATAAAATGTTCTTCTCTTCCGTTTTTACCAGTCCGTGCTACCGTACATAAACAAAGGTTTTTTTTCTCTATTTCCGGTCCTTTTAGACCTCTCTGTACCAACAGCACCACATGCTGACAAAAACAAGAATTACAACCATAGGTGAAATTAAAGCAAAACATGGTTTTTAAAATACATTTGACATGTACTCATTTTTTTACCTGGTTACACTTTTATGAAAGAAAATTATATTGAGATATATATCGTATATCGCGATATATCACGACAATATTGAGATATGAATTTTTGTCCATATCGCCCAGCCCTAATGCAGGCTTCTGAATGGAGCGTTGATAACAACTTGGGCTATCCTTGTCCTCTCTTGTCCGGATGACATGGCGTCCCAGTGTTCCATAAAGAACTTCAAATTGTGACTCATCTGACCACAGAACAGTCTTCCATTTTGCCACACTCCATTTTAAATGACCCCTGGCCCAATGCAAACGTCTGAGCTTGTGGAGTTTGCTTAGAAATTTTTCATTCATTCATTCAACCTTTATTTATACAGGCTAGCCTCGTTGAGCCACGGGGACTCATTTACAAGACGAACCTGTCTCACTCACACCCAGGGTCAAATGGCTTCCTCTTTGCACTGTAGAGTTTCAGCTGGCAACGGCGGATGGCACGGTGGATTGTGTTCACTGACAATGCTTTCTGGAAGTATTCCTGAGCCCATTCTGTTATTTCCTTGACAGTGGCATTCCTGTTTGAGGTGCAGTGACGTTTAAGGGCCCGGAGATCACGAGCATCCAGTAGAGTTTTACGGCCTTGACCCTTACGCACAGCGATTGTTCCAGATTCTCTGAATCTTTTGATGATGTTATGCACGGTTGATGATGATAACTTAAAAGTCTTTGCTATTTTATGCTGGGTAACACCATTCTGGTATTGCTGCACTATCTTTCTGTGCAACAATGGTGGAATTGGTGATCCTCTTACCATCTTGGCTTCTGAGAGACACTGACACTCTGAGAAGCTCTTTTTATACCCAGTCATGTTGTCAATTGACCTAATTAGTGTTAATTGGTCTTCCAGCTGTTTGTTATATGCTCAATTTCTTTTTTCCAGCCACTTATTGCTACTTGTCCCAACTTTTTTGGGATTTGTTGACACTGTGAATCAACATATATTTTTCCTTTAAAATGTTACATTTACTCAGATTAAACTTTTGATATGTCATCTATGTTCTATTACAAATAAAATATTGACATTTGCCATCTCTACATCATTGCATTCAGTTTTTATTCACAATTTGTTTAGTGTCCCAACTTTTTTGGAATCCAGTTTGTACAATATAATGTATGAATATTAGTGAGTGCTTGAACAGAGTCACGTCAAGGTCAAGGTTCTTAATTGCCACTGTTATCACATGTAATGCATGTTGTGGAACGAAATTGTGTACACATGGGTCTCTGTTACATTCAACAAAAGTATAAAATTATGAAAGAAAAAATAGGGATGCACAATATTATGGGCTTAATATCTGTATTGGATGATATTAGCGTTAAAGTTTAATATCTGACATTGGCCATTCCATTAAAATAACTCGCCGATATAAAATGTGCTATTTTTGCCTGCAGGCTGCAGCGGCAGCACAACATGACATAACATTACATTTATTACTACTGTTTACATTTACACTACTTTTTATATCTACACTACTGCTGATA
>JBBPBX010021902.1:0-21719 GCA_038048925.1 Garcialebias charrua
TATATATATATATATATTTATATACATATATTTTTTTGGCACATTTCTCCATCCACATTGTTTGTGCTGTTTCAACTAATCGTGTATCAAAACTTTCAGCTTGTTCAGGAGAAAGGTGCTATGACTTTTTGGTATTGGTGCAACTTTAGCTTTTTGAAATATTTAGCCTTTTCTGCCATTTTTTTTCTCATAAAAAATGAATTGAGCTCATTTTACATCCTTCAAACCTTTTAGATGTGTTTACAACATTTTACTGCTCCTTTCACATTGTGTTCTGGTTCCGCTTCTTTCAGCTTCCTTGAGCAAATTTAAACAAAAATTTCAGCTAATTCCAGCTGTTCTTTCAGCTGTTTTGTGATCCTTTCAGCTTCTTTCTGATAACTACGGTATATTTTTGTGTTTCTTCTTCTTTCTGTTAGTTTCAGCTTGTTATGCTCCTTTCAGCTTATTTCTGCAAGTTTGAGCTTTTTCTGCTATTTCAGCTAATATTTAGCTGTTTTATGCTAATTTCAGCATTTTCATCTAAATCCACATTTTTGACACTCATTTCAACTTTTTCAGCCTTATTCAGCAAAAATTTGCTCTCTCCACATCCTTCTGGTAATTTAAGCTTCTTTCTGCTTCTTTAGCTACTATTCAGCTGTTTTTTGCAAATTGCTGCCATTTTTTCCAGATAATTTCTATTTTTTGTCCTCATTTGCTTCTTTAAAGGGGACCACACATGCAAAATTCACTTTTTAATGTTTTTTTTACTCAACTTTGGGTATTTACTTCATTAAAAAAAACAGTCCTAAGGCCAAAAAAATGCACCCAGTGGTTTATTTACTCTAAGTAGATTTATTTTACTGTGATAAGATAGGTTTCGTTTTGAAATCAATCGCGCTTGTGACGTCACAAGCGCCAGGACAACCCACCCCAACATGAGTCCAGCCCCTCACCTAGCAACCCCTGGTTAGGCTCAACCCACTTCTGTATTAAACACATGACTGTTGTTTTTCATGATTTCATCTCATCTTTTGTTTATATGTTCTTAATTTCATGTGTACAGCACTTTGTTGCAGCTGTTTTTTTTTAAATGGCTTTATAAATAAAGTATAATTGTTATTTTTATGTTTTAGTTCAATTTTTAGTGTATTTGCGATCGCTCCCAACGCGCAGCCGGCAAAAATTAAACGAGCGGACCCCCGGCGTAGGGACCGGCGTTAACGGGACCCTCTTCTGGCGGATGGAGCGGAGCTTCAACTGTACAGCCTCGCAGCAGCCTCGCAGCAGCCTCGCAGCAGCCTCGCAGCAGCCTCGCAGCAGGAGGACCTTCTCCTTACGGATTAATTTACGGGAGACACTTGGTGAACTTTGTGTTGTCTTGACTGGAACAGCGATAACTCCCAAAATCTCCGCGTGCAACGAGCGGAGCTGGCGAACACCGGAAGAGGAACAAGCTAACATTAGCATCGGATTCGGGTGGTCTCATGCTAAAAGGAGCAGCAAATTGCGGCGCGCTCAGACGGGTTTCGGTAAGTTATCTTAAGCTAACACTAACAGTAAGTCAAATGAGTAATAAAAAAAGAGCTAATTTTAAAACAACAACACATTACAGATACTGGCTGTTGCAGAGGGCGTAAACAGATCGTTGAAGGGCGTGGACTTCAGAACTTCTATCAGAAACCGGTCGTTCAAAACGAAAGTTAAAAATGGCAGAATTAAAAAGGGTATAATTAATTATCTAAGAATTATTTTGTGTATTAAAATGAATTAATATTGTCAAGATAGCACACAGACATAACATAAAAATTTTAAAGACCTATATGTGGTCCCCTTTAATCCAAGTTGGGCACAGTTATGCTCTCTCCACTTTCTTCTGGTATTTTAAATTTCTTTCTCTACTTTTCAGCTATTTTTTTTCTCATTTTAGCTTTCGTAGCTAATTTATTATTGTTTCGCATTTATGCAAATTTACACCTAATTCAGCAAATATGTGTTAGTTCTGCTTTCTTTTTCTAACTTAGGCTTGTTCTTCCATTTCAGCCACATTCCAGCATGTTTTTAGCTAATTTCAGCTGTTTTTCAGCAAGTTCTTCAGCAATAAGCATTCATACTGCATTTTTGTAAGAAATGCAGTTTTTCAAGTTCTACTAAAGTTTAGCGCAACATCTGTAAAATTCACTGACATTGCAGCCATTTCTGCACAGCCTGAGGTTGGCTAGTTGTGACGGACATCTTGAACTGGGTTAACGCCAAAAGTTAATCTGAAGAAGAAACACATACTGTACAATGATTATTTGCGCATTGGTTCAAGCAATATTTTGCTAACAGACAGTAGAAGACAGACTTTGCCAATAAGTTTTTTAAATCAGATCTTGTGTGCTCAGTTAGCGCTCAGAATAAAAGTAACCAAGTCAGAGCTACAAGTATTTTTCTGTTTGCTAAGGATGCTTCAGTGGTTCAAGGGGTGCTTTGCTAACAGTACAGACAAACAACGACAAATATCACTCCCTGTCGACAAGTCAAAGTACATTTCAGAAATCTCCATGCCTTTTTGTGCAGCATCACATCGGCACTCTGACTCTCCAGATAACTTGACTCTCCAGACAACTTTTAATCGCCTCCAGAGGTGGGTAGGAACGAGTTACATTTACTCAGTTACATTTACTTAAGTAGCTTTTTGAGAAAATTGTACTTGTGAGAGTAGTTTAAATGTGAAAGACTTGTACTTTTACTTGAGTAAATTTTAGGGGAGAAAACCCCAACTTTTACTCAGTTACTGTGGGCTCTCTGCCGATCGCTACAGTTACTTTTGTTCCAAGTATGTAAAAACATTAGCAGCAAAATTATTGCGTAACTTATTGTCACCTGACATGTAACCAATCAAGTGAAGCCAACCAGTCACGTGACCACAACAAACTCTCTGCGCGGGCCATGTTGAGTGACGTCGGAGATTCTGGTAAACAGTTAGTGCTGTTTATAGGATGTCAAAATGTAAGAAAATGAGTTCCAACATTTACTGGTAGAATTAAAGTTTTGCAGAAAGTCAAGTTTATTATTATTTAGCAGAATTATTTGGGCTACAGTTGCCTTTGTGTTTGTTTTTTTATTTACAACAATGTAAAAGATAAGTGGTTTATTTCTAAATCCTTTTGGCTGGTATTGCCTTTGTGTTTTTATTTATAACAATGTATGTTCAGTCTCATTAAAAGTTATGTTTCCTTGTAAATCCATTTGCATGTTATAATTTAACGACACGAGATGGTACTCCGCAGTTACTCACTACTTGAGTAGGTTATAATCAAAGTACTTTATTACTTTTACTCAAGTAAATTTTTGGATGCCTACTCACTACTTTTACTTGAGTAATATTTGGTTCAAGTAACAATACTTTTACTTGAGTAAAAAATTTGAATACTCTACCCACCTCTGATCGCCTCCAATGCTCGTCTGCAAACAACCGATGATCAATTATGATGACTCTGCAGACGCCTTCCTGTGTGTCGACTTTGAATAATGACCCTGAAAAACAGAACAAAGCATCCTCTGTGGGTGTCCATTTAATTTATGTAGCAATAAAGAGTTGCAGCAGTCAAACTACTTCATAGGGTCAACACTGGTATAAACATCAGACCTGCAGTCCAGGCCGGAGCTGCACTGTTTTATATGCTTTCAACGGATGATATAGATGATTTTAAATTATTTATTTTTAAAGAAGCTGCACAGAATAAGGCAAACTGAATTTGTGACATTTAAAAATTGATTCTAGGTCTTTTATATCTGCCATTTCTTTCTCATATAAAAATAATTGAGCTTTTTCCGATCTTTAGATGTGTTTACAACATTTTACTGCTCCTTTCACATTTTGCTCTGGTCCAGCTTCTTTCAGCTTACTTGTGCAACTGTAAACTTTTTTCAGCTACTTTCAGATAACTTTAGCTGTTTTTCAGCTGTTTTGTTCTCTTTTCAGATTCTTTCTGCTAACTACAACATTTTTGTGCTTCTTCTAACTTGTTTATGCTATTTTCAGCTTGCTATGCTCCTTTTAGTTGATTTCTGCAAGTTTCAGCTTTTTCTGCTGTTTTAGCTACTATTTAGCCGTTTTATGCTAATTTAAGCTTTTTCAACTAGTTCCACATTTTTTGCATTCATTTCAGCTTTTTCAGCCTAATTGAGCAGAAATGTGCTCTCTCCACTTCTAATACATTTCAGCTTCTTTCTACATTTTTAGCTACTTTTCAGCTGATTTTTGCTAATTTCATATTTTACCATATTTCCTTTTTCTTTTGGCTTCTCCCTTCTTCAGGGGTCACCACAGCAAACTAAGTCACATGAAGACTTGGCAATTATTTTTATGCCGGATGTCCTTCCTGACACAACCACAGACCACCGAGCTACCACAGCGCTCTGTGTGGAGCAGGGAGCTGCCATCTGGGGCGCCCGGGGAGCAGAGGGTGGAGTTAAGGGTTTTGCTCAAGGGCCCAGAGTGGGTCAAATGAGGGTAGAGGCAGGTGTGGCTGCTTCACCTACCCCACTCACATTTTGATGTTCTCAGTACCGGGAGTTGAACCAGCGATCTTCTGATCACAGTCTCATCTTCTCTAACCTCTGTGCCACCACTCCCCTTTTCCCAGATAATTTCCACTGTTTGTGCTCATTTCTGCTTCTTTCAGCAAACATGTTCTTTCTGCGTTCTTCTGCTAATTTAAGCTTGTTCTACATTTCAGCTACTTTTTATTAAAATAAAAAAATTAGCTAATTTCAGCTTTTTTCAGATCAATTCAAGTTTTTGTTGTAATTTCGTCTCTACTTTCAGCCTAATGAACTTATTTCTGCTCATTTCTGCTTGTTATGCTCCTTTCAGCTTTTCTCTGCTAGTTTCAGCTTTCTCTGCTAATTCAGTTACTTTTCAGCTGTTTTGTTGTGAAATTTAGCTTTTTCAAGTAATTTTTGGAGCTCATTTCAGCTCCTTCCACTTCCTTCTGGTAGTTTACGCTTCTTTATGCCTTTTCAGCTACTTTTCAGCTATTTTTTTTAAATATTTTTTAGCTAATTTTCTATTTTTTGTGCTAATTTCTGTTTATTTAAACCAAATTCAGCAAATATGTGTTATTTCTCTTTTCTTCTGCTAACTTAGGCTTGTTCTTCCATTTCAGCCACATTTCAACATGTTTTTAGCTACAGGGTAATTTTAGCTGTTTTTCCAGCAAGTTCTTCTGCAATAAGCATTCACACTGCATTTTTGCAGGAAACTCATTTTCTCTAGTTCTTGTTTGGCAGGACTCGGACTCGGGGATGTACACATGTGTTGTATCGAGCCCCACGGGGGAGTCCAGCTGGAGTGGGTTGCTGACCGTCAGAGGTACGTCTCACTCTCTTACTGTCACACCTCTCTCACTGTGACACTCTTCTCCGCGCTCCTCCTGTTGCTTTAACGCCACACAATCCAAACAGTTTGAGTTATGTTTATTCATCTGTTGCTACAGAAAAAGCTGGATCGTCTTCAGGATCCAGAGTTTCTGAGTTCATCCAGCTGCCAGGACCTCCACAGAAACCCGCTGTGACCGAGGTGACGAAAAACACGGTGACCCTCACCTGGCAGTCCAACCCACACGAAGGCGGCGCGGCGGTCACCTCCTACGTCATCGAGGCCTTCAGGTACGCTCTTACACCCGGGAAATCTGAGTGTTTTTGCTGCTCTGATCTGAGTGCATTTAAAACTCTGGAGACTGTATGTACGGTGGTGCAGTATGTGGAGCTGTTGTCTCTCAGCAAGAAGGTCGCCAGATCAATGAGTGTGATGTGTCATAAAGTTTATAACATGTATATAAACACTTTGTTTTCTTTTTTTTTTATCTGAGTTCTGATTTAAACTATTTCAAAAATAAAACACGTTAACAGGATTTTGTCATTTTATTATAAATTTTTTTTATTTATTAAAAAAAAACATTTCTTACAAAAATACATTTTGTCATCTGTGAAACATTTATCCAGTTCGACCACAGCTGAAGACTGACAATAACCTCGTTTGTGTTTGGTAGCTGTGGCAGCCATCTTGATTTTGATCAACTTCAAAAGATGTTCAGCTGATAATTAGTTTCAAAGAGTTTTATTAAATGTCCCGTGGTTCATGAGAGAATTTAGTAGCAGACATACAAGCATGAGCCACACAGATATCATCTGCCAAGAATAATGATTAAAAACCGTAATAAATTTGATCAATTGTCACCTTTTGCCACGGGAAAAGAACGGCCTCAGTGCAGACAAATTTCATTAAAGTCATTGGGGACTGCCTAGAAAGGGAGCCACTTATTATTATCCACCTGAAGAGGGTCTTGCTCTTCCTTCAGCTTTAATGCAAGTCTCTTAAGCGGTTAAAAATAACAATAACAACGTCTTGCAAGGCCTTCCTGAAGGCTCATACTCCCGCGCCTTCAGTGCAGACAGTGAAGGCCTAACCAATGAGAGCTCCTGTTTCTGCCTGGAGACAAAAAAATAATAATCTTATTTCATGAATTAAAAAACGTTTCTTGCTCTCAAAATAGTTTATAGAAGACTGTGGGGAGCAACCTTCCCACCACCTCAGACCTCTACTCGTCAATCACAATGCAGGGGGAGTACGCTCCGCATCATGAAGGACTCCACTCATCCTGCACACAGTTTCTTCAAGCCCCTGCCCTCAAGCAGGCGGCTGAGAAGCAGTTTCTTATATATATTTGTAGTCTTTTGTATTTATTTTATTTGTTAATTGTTAGGCTTCTTGATCTGGGACCTGAGTCCAAATTTCATACCACAAACATGCAAATGCAATTTTAAAAAAACTTGAATCCTTGAAAATTAAAGAAATTAGCCAAAAAGAAAAGATACATTGAAGATATTTATTTGATTTGATTATTAAGCACTTTGGTAACAGCTGCTGTTAAATGTGCTTAATTTAAAACAGCTCTCAGCTACCACCATATCAAATGTGCCCAATGTGGCCTGAATAAATAAATAAATAAATAAATAAATAAATAAATAAATAAATAAATAAAAAAATAAAAATCAATGACTTGTTGTAATTTTTGTCTTTTGAGCTTTGGTGGCCATCTTGGATTTTGATTCGGATTCAGTATGTGATGGGGAACATCCCCAGCTATAACCACACCAAACTTCAGCTTTGTATGTGTAAAAATAGCTGAGTTAAAGGCATTTAAATTTATCTTTGGTGGCCATCTTTAATTTTTAATGCCGTATTTATGGAACATTGCTCTGAGTTTTTTTTTATCACACAGATTTTAGCTTAATATCTCTAAAAATGGCTGACTCATAGTTTGTTTCAATGAGAAAAAATTACCCTAACCCTAAATTTGACTCGACTCGATTTAAAATAAATATTAAATTAAAATTCAGATGTAATTCTTCCTATGTGCTGAACTCTAAGGCCTTCTCCGAAGGCACTGAAGGCCCTAAGTGTTGCTCACTGTCATAATCAAAGCATATGTCATTCTTATGGTTTAATTTTTTTTAACTTTATTAAGAAAACAAACTGAATAAAGACTAATTATAGAGATTAACTAATTCACGTCCCTCTGTGGTGAAAGAATAAACACTAACAGAGTATCATGTTATCAGAGCACTATGAAGCTAATTTTCTGTCTCTGAGCTCAAGTTCAGCAAAGATCATCTTTCTGGAAGCAGATGCGCTCCGGAGGAAAGAAGAGGAAACGGTGCTCTCGAGGGAAAAAGCGTGGCTGTCGAGCAGGAATTATGACGAGACTGCGGGCAGACGCTAAAACCGGGAGACCCCCGATGCCGGCTCTTTTTCTGTCCAACGTGCGCTCGCTGGACAACAAGATGGATTTGCTTCGTCTGAGAGTAACAACGTCGGAGGAGATGAGGAGATGCTCGGTGCTTTGCCTCACGGAAACGTGGATCAATGAGGACACTCCTGACTCTGTTTATGAGTTGGATAATAGGCTATTTTTCAGAACGGACCGGTGCATCGAGACTACGGGGAAAGCACGAGGCGGTGGCGTCTGCATTTACGTTAACAAAGACTGGTGCACGAACTGTGCCGTTATCAGCAGGATCTGCTCAGCTGCTGTGGAGCTTTTAACAATAAGATGTCGTCCACATTACCTCCCCCGCGACTATTCAGCGATAATAATAAGCGCTGTTTACATAGCACCCGATGCTAATGCCAACGACGCCCAGGGAGAAATTCATGACTTACTCACCTCGCTGCAGTGTAAATATCCTGAGGGGCTTTTCATTGTCTCCGGGGACTTCAATCATGTGGATTTACGTGTCATCCTTCCAACCTTCAATCAGCACGTTTTCACAGCAACACGAGGAAATAAGACGCTAGACCAAGTCTTCACGAATGTGAAGGGGGCGTACACGGCGAAGCCACGCCCACCGCTCGGGGCTTCCGACCATCGCTCCCTGTTATTGGTCCCTAGACAGCTACCCCCACTCAGACGTTCCAAGCCGGAACAAAGAGAGATCACATTGTGGCGCCAAGATAGTACCCCCATGCTAAGAGACTGCTTTGAAAACACAAACTGGTCTGTCTTCAAAGAGGCAGCTACGAATGGAAGTTCAGTTGACCTGGAACTTTATGCTTCCTCAGTCCTGGGTTACATCAGTACATGTGCTGAAAATGTATCCATAAGAAAGTATGTTAAATTTTACCCCAATCAAAAACCCTGGCTAAATAAGGATGTCCGCACCCTGCTGGCAGCCAGGGACACTGCATTCAAGTCTAGAGATACTGAGGAGTTGAGAAAGTGCAGGAGAGAACTGGATGATGGCATAAAGAAGGCCAAAGCCGCGTATGCACAGAGGATCGAGGGTCAGTTCATCTCACATGATCCACGGAGCATGTGGCAGGGCATCAAATGCTTAACAGACTACAAGGGCAAAAGCAAACAATGCCCCAGGGACCCATCCCTGCCTGATGCCCTCAATAAGTTTTATGCACGTTTTGAAGATCCAAACAGACCAGCTAGCACCAGACTCACCTCATCACCAGACGAGGAGCACCTCAAAGTGACCGCAGCAGAAGTGAGAGGTAGTCTCAGAAGGATCAACCCTCATAAAGCTACGGGTCCAGACAACATCCCAGGGAAAGTTCTGAAGGAATGTGCGGACCAGCTCTGTGAGGTGCTGGCTGACGTCTTCACCACCTCACTTTCACTGGAGTCAGTTCCCACCTGCCTGAAGACTGCCACCATCATCCCAGTCCCAAAAAGCTCCACAGTGACTGGTCTGAATGACTATAGACCGGTGGCCCTCACCCCGATAGTCGCTAAATGTTTTGAGAAACTGGTCATGTCCCACATCAAGACAACCGTCAACATCAGCGAGGACCCTCATCAATATGCATACCGTGAGAACCGATCAACAGAGGACGCCATCTCTTCCGTGGTCCACACTGCTCTCACCCACCTGGATCAGAAGGACTCATACGTGCGTCTGCTCTTTGTGGACTTCACATCTGCCTTCAACACCATGATCCCCCAAACTCTGATAGACAAACTATCTACACTTGGACTAAGCCCCTCCATCTGTAACTGGGTACTAGACTTCTTAACAGACAGACCACAGTCCGTGAAGATCCACAACTTCTCCTCCTCCACCATCACCCTCAGCACTGGCTCTCCTCAAGGATGTGTGCTGAGCCCTCTTCTGTTCACTCTGCTCACATATGATTGTACAGCCACACATCCAGGCTGTCATATTGTTAAGTTTGCAGATGATACAGCTGTGGTGGGATGCATCACAGATAATGATGAATCCAGCTACAGACAGGAGGTGGAACATCTGGAGAGCTGGTGCAAAGAGAACAACCTTCACATGAATGTGAAGAAGACGAAGGAGATGATTGTGGACTTCAGAAGGAACAAACACACCCACACCCCACTGTATATAGGTGGATCTGCGGTGGAGGTGGTCTCCAGCTACAAGTACCTGGGTGTACACTTGAATGATAACCTCAGCTGGAGCAATAACACCACCAGCCTGATCAAGAAAGGACATCAAAGACTCTACTTCCTCAGACGGCTGAGACGAGCTGGTCTGAGAAGCTCAGTCCTCACCTCGTTCTACAGGTGTGCAGTGGAGAGCGTCCTGTGCTCCAGCATCAACGTGTGGCATGGAGGCTGCACAGTTGCAGAGAGGAAAGCTCTACAGAGAGTGGTGAAGGCTGCACAGAAGTCTGTGGGAGTCAGTCTCCCCACCATCACAGACATTTACACCTCCAGATGCAGAAAAAGAGCCACCTGCATCATGAAAGACCTCACTCACCCAGCACACTCACTCTTTGCACCACTCCCCTCGGGACGGAGGTTGAGGAGCATCAAATGTAGAACCACTAGACTGAGGAACAGCTTCTACCCTGAGGCTGTCAGACTCATGAATAAATAAATAATAAGAATAAACACTGCAAAATGTCACATCATGTTGATGCTGATCTGTTTCTTGTTGCTGCGTTCATCTGTGACCATCTGCTCATAATGACTCATGTTCGTGCTGCTGTTTATAATGATGTTTTTCTACTACATTAGGGCTTAGTGTATTACTAGCTGATGTCTCTCTTAGTTAATCCTAGATGTTATTATTGTTTTTCTCTTGCATTTGTTGTTGGATGTAACTGGGACCCTGTGTACATAATCTCGTTTTCAACACATGTACTACATGCGGTGCAAATGACAATAAATTCTCTCTGACTCTGAAACACTTAAAGTTCCAGTCCTGATGAAAGTCTCAGTTTACTCTGACTTCATAATGAAGTCCTCCTTATTTAGAGCCATTAGAGTTTGGAGATGACTCATCTCTGCCTGAGGGGAAACTGTTTTATGGAGTGATTTGGGGAAAGGAGAGTGTGGCGCTCGCTGCCTCAGTGTTCAGCCGGGGCGTCCTGAGGAGAGCTCCAACAGACGGACGATGGAGGAGACTGCAGTGGACAGCCTGGCAGTTCTGTCCTGTCCCCGAGGCTACGGAGGGAGGGGACCCATGCCGAGTCGGACATTTAGTTTGTTATGGAGGCGACATGGAGAAGACAGAAGAAGCAAAACCACACAGACATTTAACTCTGTGCAGAAAATACACATGTGGAAGATCCATCTTCTGGAAAGTGGAAGGTAGAAAAATCAGCTCTTCGTTTACATCACACCGTACCATTATTTGTGTTTTTTTGGTTTATCATCTACCATAATTCAAGCTGGGCCACGAAATTATTACCAGTGTTCATTTGTCTGTCTGTTAGCGCAATATCTCATGAACCACTGGATGGATTTTAAGAAAACTCTCAGAAAGAAACCATTGGACGAACGTCTACAACTGCTTACCATCTCGAGTCAATAAAAATTCAAGATGGTCGCCACAACCAGTTGAGCTTTGCTAATGCAAAATGACTGTCTGCAACTGGGCCAATTTTAGAAGAACTGAGCTAAAAAGTGGTGCGTTCATAGCCGAGAGACATCCCAAACGCATACTCTGAGCTCTAATCAGGCATTTGTTGAAAACTTTAGCATACATAGTTTGTGTCAGCCCTGGTTGTCTGTTAGCAAAATATCTCACGAGCACCGGGGTGTTTTTGTTTTTGAGACTCTCAGAAAGTAATCATAAGCGTTACCCCAATAACTGATTAGCTTTTGAACTTAATCCAATTTAAGATGGCCGCCACAGCCAACTGATCTTAGTAAACACAAAAATGTCTCTAACTCAGTTGTTTTTACAGAAGTTGAGCTAAACTTTGGTGTGGTAGTAGCTGAGAGTCCTCCCCATAACATTCTATGATTTCTAAAAAATCACGAGTTCTTTATTAACAACCTTGGGATTGCCTGTTATTGTCAATCCTGTCTGTTAGCAAAATATCTCATGAATCACTGGATGGATTTTAATGAAACTATCAGAAAGTAATAATTAAAATAATAATCTTTAACTTTTTTTGCTTTGACTTCAAACTGATTTAAGATGGCCGCCACAGCCAACTGATCTTAGTAAACATAAAAATGGCTCCAGCTAAGTCAATTTTACAGAAATTGAGCTAAACTTTAGTATTTATCCCTGTCATGTCCTCTGACTTCTAACAAGTCATGAAATATTTAGTTAAAACTTTTTCATGTAAAGGTGTCGGGCGACATGCATCAAACTAATCAGCGCGCTCCCTCAACTCAACCAGCAACTGTATTTGCACGTTTTCAAGCTGCCAAAGGAAACCTGCGAAGTAAGAGAGAACCGGCTCAGGAACAAGGCGAACATGTAACGCCTACAGCACCTCCGTTCTCTTAGGTTGGATGAAGCAACACTTTAAAGTAGGGATGGGGCCGATCCGATCATCGGTTTCCGATACCAGCATAATTTAAGTACAGTATCGGATATCGGATCTAACCTGCCGATATTTCCGATCCAGCTTCAAAGAGCACTTGTGTTCCATCACATTCTGTGACTGCCGTCTTAACATTGTGTAGGTTAAACCCAATGAAGACACTTTGGGCCTCACAACATGAAACACCCAAACTTTAACGGCACACAAGAGGCAGGTCTATACCACACACATGTCCTTCTCACTTATGGTGCAGCTGGAAAAACTAAGAAAAACGCTAAGCATGATGGGAAAGACAACACAGTCTACTCCCCAAGGGAATGGATTTTGTTGTCTTTCCCATAATGCTTAGTGGTATTTTGGTTTTCCAGCTGCACCTAAAGCTGGAAAAAAAAAAACGCTAAGCATGATGGGAAAGACAACACATTCTACTCCCCTTAACCACTAAGGGAGTGGATTGCGGTATTTTAGTTCCCTTTCAGTCATGTTCTCTCGGTGCAACATACTTGCTATGGGAATTGCGCCCCCGCGCGATTACCTGAAGGAATACACTCACGCCTTTACGGCTAGGGGCGTCACCGCCGCGCCAGAGGCCCCGCCCTCTGGTTACTTAAGCGGCGTGCGCCCCTCCATCTTCCTCTTTTTTGCCCTTCACCTCGCTTAAACCTGAACTACCTCTTCGCGGGACTTCTCTGGTGCTTTCATCGCTCATTCGAGGTGAGCTCGCTCCCTACACAGAGCGCACAGAGAATTATTTCCTGCGTACTGCTGGACTAGCAAGCCTAGTCCAGCAATTTTCAACCTAACCCCGAAGTTTTCTCTCCTCTCTCTACAGATTGCTTCGTGACGGCGCTAACTCCGCCATTAAATTTTTTTTTTTTAAATAAATAAATAAAAGGAGGCTGCCTTGCTACGTCAAGCTAGCGGGCTGGCCAGCGAATACAACACGACGGAGGAGACATCTCAAGAAAGAATAAGGAAAATTCTGGAAGGACTCGCTCGCCTCGTCTCGGACGGAATGACTCCGGAGACGGGAAAGCGAAAAGCGAAACTTCCAAGGAAAACCACCGCGGTGGCGAGCCCCACTTCGTGCGCGTGCCCAAGTGGCTGTGGCTTTTATCTCGCAGCGACGGACACCCACGAGGCCTGTCCAGTCTGCCTGGGAATGCTTCATGCAAAAACGGCGCTGGACGCACCCGACTTTTGCCCACACTGCAGCATAATGATGGATGCGGTGCTGCGGCATCGGGTCGACCTTGTCGCCAAAGCCATGGGGTCCTCTGCCTCGTCTGCGGACGCAGACACCACGGAGCCTCTCACCCCCACACCGGAGTTGGAGAGCATGGCCCTACACGACAGCACACGGGTCGAATGGGGCGACACTCCTGACGCGCTGGCCCCCATGGAGGACCTGACTGTCGAATTCGACACCCGGGGCATGATGAATGACGACGAGTTATCCATCTCGGCCTCGGGTGAATTTTCAATGGAGGAGGCGGACGTAGAGCTGGAGGATCAGGGTGACGGACTTGCCCAGACCCCCCTACCCGCGCTCCCGGACACGGACCTCTCCATCCCTGCTCTGTTTGAACTGTGCCACAGAGCAGCGGACGTGCTACAAGTGCCTTGGCCCGAACCCCCTCCTCGCCAACAGGTTACGAGGCTAGCGGAAAATTACTTTTATTCGAAGCAGCAGGCTGCCACGAGGCAGAGGATGCCTATGTTCCCAGACTTCCTCACGGAACTGACACGCACCTGGACTCACCCACGAGCCCCTATGCTTCTACCCCTTTCACAATTTCTCGATGTGGACAGGATGGACGAGGTGGGTTTAGCTAACGTGCCTCAAATCGAGGACACTCTGGCGTCTCACCTGGCTCCAAATTCTTCAGGAACAAAACCAACTCTTCGCAGCAAGGCCTGCCAGGCCTCGGCGTCTCTCCTCGAGAAATGCTATAGGGCTCAGGGACTCGCGGCGCGCACCATGAACGCATCCGCGCTGATGCAAGCCTACCCATGGCAGAAAAGCTGCAGCAGCTTCACGTGGCAACGGACAAGCAGGCGGCTGCCGAATTGCTGGAGGAAGCCCGCAGAACAACTGACTTCGTGCTCCGAATGATGGGGACTGCTGCGGTTGCTCAGGGCAGAGGGATGGCGGAAGTGGTCATTGCGACCCGCCATCTCTGGATGACACTGTCGGACTTACCCGAGGGACCAGTGTTGTTTTTGACAGCCATTTTGATATCAGTTTTAGTCATAGTCTTTTAGACTAAAATACTTCTTAGTTTTAGTCTGTTTTAGTCATTTCTATATTTAATGGTTTTAGTTCAGTTTAAATCGACAAAAACTTAAAAAATTTAAGTCTAGTTTTAGTCTTTAAAAAAAAAAAGAAAACATATTAGTCAGCTAAAAAAAAGTTAATTTTGGGTTTAGTTCCTCTTTAAAGTATGTTGAACAAACAGGCAACACATAGGCAACATACAAAATGAAGGTAAAAAACAGAATATAGACATAAAAACGTCGCAGATAATAAATATAACGACCAACCTGTGTTGGTAAATGGCTGTTTGAACCATCTTTCTATACATACATTGTTCAAAGATTAGAGGAAATTTGACTTCCATCTAATTTCTGTGCAAAACGTTAGGTCTGAAATTGTTAAGTGTTAAAAAAATAATAATGAATAAATGAAAAAGAAGGTACTGTAATTGTATCTGTATTATAGTTCAGAAAGTCTATTTTTTTATTTTTTTGCTCGTTATTCTATTGCACAATTCATAATCCAAATCAAAATAATAATAAATGGAGCACTGAGTTTGTCACTGAAGATTATAGAATTTATCTGACAATACTTTATGCAGTTATTATAAATCAAGTCAGCTGTTTTGTCGACCAGTCATCATCTCGAAGGGAGAGATAGTTTTTTTATTTTAATCACGATGGTTACTGAACAACACGATAAAAATCCCCTTTTTGGATGAGTTTTGTACCTGGATGTGACAAACGCTGAAATAACTTCATTTATTTACTCTCTGAAGAAAAAGAACGGCTTTTTCTCCGGTTAGTGTGCTTGTGAGTCACGGCTGAGCAGTGTTGCCAGATAGAATCCAGGTTTTCCAGCCCAAAAATCTGTTAAACACCGCCGAAAAACCGCCCAATCAGAAAGTGTCACGTGACACATCACATACAGCAAAGCGGGGGGGGGGATAAGAGTTAGGTCCTCTGGATGGGTTAAAAAATTGTAGAAACGCTTCTTCTTTTATCCAACAGACTTTTTCTTTTTTTACTTCTGTATTTACAAAAAAAAATATATATATATATATATATATATATATATATATATATATATATATATATATATATATATATAAAATCACACACACACAGTACCCCCAACTCCTGTAAAGATATATCGGTGTTTATTTGTTCAATGTGATTAATCAAAACCAGTTAAATGTGATCATTGGTGCTCTTTATTAAGAAAATCAACATGTCACATTTCAGGAACTGATTATTATAGACACATTAAATGTTCACTAATGAATATTTCTATATTTATCATCACAGTAATAGTGTTACACACATTATTAGTTGTTAACACTCAAAATTAGTGTTTACCTATACTGTAACCTAAACATTTAAGGAATAAACATTTTTATTAATCACTTTAAAAGTTATAAATGTTGTCTTTGGTGCATGGTTGCTTTCCAAATATATGTCCAAATGTCATTCACACGGTGTGTGTGAATGACAGGCATAAAACACTTTGTAAAACGGTGCTTTATGAAGTTCAGTCCGTTTCCTTCGGCAGTTCTGCCACATCCAATATGGCGGCCGCTCTGACGTACCGCCGCTACGGACCAGCCCACTCACTGCCTCGTTCTCTGTTGGGATCGCCCTGGCAGATGACAATAGCCAATCAGTGATGGAGAAAGGTCAGAGGAGCTTTGCTATGAAATAATGATGAATGATTGTTTGAAATTCATTTAATAGTTAACTCAGAAACCGCCGATCTGACTCCAAATCCGCCCAAATTATCACCACCCGCCCGAAGCTATTTTTAGCCGCTAAGTAGAGAGTGAAAACCGCCCAAATTGCGGTAAACCGCCCAATCTGGCAACACTGCGGCTGAGTTCTTAACTCAAGTAGTAATGGGAGTTGTAGTTCTTTCCCTCTGACAACCAATCACAGAACTTGTAGTCGTCATGGGAGTTGTAGTTCTTTCCCTCTGACCTATCACAGTGTCTCTACACAGCCCCGACAACCAATCACAATACATAAACAAACGCCACGGCCATTTTGAACAGAAAGTAGCTATCAGTTAGCAAAAGTTTCCGGACTTTTCAACACATAAAAACGCTTATAAACAGAGCAGTAAAATTCTGAAATATAGCAAATCACATTCTACAGTTACACTAAGATCAACGCTCAGCAACACAGCGATTCAACTGTCGAAAACAACGACGGACTCTCTCGGAACCGTCTCGAACCGTTCGGTCCACAGCAGATCCTGGACACACCAAACCACTGAGCAGAAAAAGTTTCTGACAGCATATGCTTGTTTACCCGCTTCAAATGCAATAACTACACACAACAGCACTTCCTCGCAGTTGTTATAAATGAGCTTATTAGGCAAAAAGTTGACGCGGAGGTCAAACGTGAATGCGCTATTCTGTGACAAGTCAGCAGCAGTGAGTCCAAACAAACAGAACCAGAACCTGACTGACCCACACACACAGCAGCGACAATTCTATAACCAAACAGCTTCAAACAAGGACAGAATTTATTTTAAAAAATACATACATTCGGTTCTTCTCTTCTCTCAGACTCACAGTTGGGTTAAATACAAAATAAGTCCATAAATCTTTTCTGGGCTGGCGGCCACCGACCGAGCTCCTTTGTGCAACATGCTGCTGCAGGATCTTCCATGGTCCAGTTTGAAAAGGAAGTCACAGGTGAGCGCGCAGCGCGTGGCCATGCTGAATAAACACCGCGGTGGTGGGCGTGACCAAACAGCTGACTTTCCACAGAAATATAAATTATTGATTGAACGAAACATTTTCGTTCAGTCTCGTCTCGTCTAACGAAAACTCACACACATTTCGTCACGTTTTAATCATTAAAGAGCAATGATTATTTAGTTACCGTTTCGTTATTGTCATGAAAAAAGGGGGCGTTAACGAAAAATTTACGTCAGCGTTACGTCAACGAAAACAACACTGCGAGGGACAAAAGGTGCCTTTTCTCCATCACTCGATACAGCCAGAAGGGCTGTTCGGTAAAGCTTTGGAATGGATTCAGACGAAACTGGACCAAAGACGCAAACAGGCGGAGGCTCTCCGGGTGGGCATCCCCCGTAGAAGCTTCGCCCCCCCAAGAGAAAATGCGGGGGGAAGACCTGCCCAGTCCAGGCACCACTCGACGACGCGTGCCCCACCGCAAAAGCGGCCAGCGTACGAGGAAGAGCCCAGGTAGAGACCCCCTTCGGGCCCTCCTCGTACCGAGCACGCTTGGAGCAAGAACAGGTTTGTCCCTCGACAAATGTCCAAACACAGGGCCTCTTCGGCGAATCGCGATGACAGACAAAAACGGGCCTGATGAACCAAGCTCACGTTTTCATGTTACACAGTCACCCGCCCACGTGGTAACGGGGATGATCAGCCTAAACCCAGACATTGCTTGTAACACAGTACAAAAAGCTGGTTTATTTTCAGCATGCATGAATCATGCCCTCTCTGCTGTGAGTGACTTAAAATCATATACGTCATGTCACGTAAGCACAAATAAAATCATGAAACAGCAATTCTGTTTTACTGACTCCAAAAAAAACAAAAAAACAACAACAATCAACACAACTTCTCCCAGCAAAGCAGGTCCCTCTGACCTGCATGCCGTCATAAAGGGAGGGGTCCCCCCCCTCTCCCTCACGGCCCACGGGGTATTAGAATATTTAATAAGCCCCGGCAGACTGCTTCTGTTTCATCTGCGGTGAGCAGACACAGTGGCATCTGTAAACACCCTCCTTGCCCCTTACAGAGACAGGTGAGGAGGGTCACGTGTTTAGGCTTTCGCCCGATTGTCAAAGGCGAGACAGCCAATACACCAAACAGACAGGCACGTGACGTGTCCGCAGCTCAAGGAGCCGAGTCGACAATGTCTCTCGACCGGGGGGCTGCTTCAGACGTCCTCACACAGCTTAGAACTTCACACCTTCACAGAAGCTGTGTTCAGCTGGCTGTGGACAAAAACAAGTCTGAGTGTAATCAGATTCCTCTTCCTGTTGTTCGAAGGGAACTGCACTCTTTATCACCAAGGCTGAAAGGAACCCCCCACGCTCTCGTGTGGTGGATGCTCCTTTGTTATTAACGAGGGACACGCAAAGCCCATGCAGCAGTCAGGCAGCACGTGACCTCCCTCTTCATGCTGATCTAAAGCTGTCTTTAAAATTAATTTCACCCACGAGAGGAACACGGGATCCGGTCAGTTTGCCTGGCACCAGAGCTTCACTGAAGCCAAGGGCCAATGGTCTAGGCCACTCCACAAAAAGGACTGGAGTAAGGAGGTCTGCTCGCCTACATGGCCCGCAGCTCCATAATTTGGAGGAAGATAATAATTTTTCTCCTCCAAACCTGTCTAATGGAGATGACAGGTTGTACCCGTCCTCAATTATCTCTGAGCAGGACAACTCGGGGACAAGCTGCCTCCTCCCAAACCTGGTGGACCCCCAGGGGCTGTTGGCCTCTGGATCGCCAGAGGAGGCGCTACGGCCACCCAGGCCAAAAACTGCCAAAAGTCCCAGCTTGTCGGCTGAAAGAAACAGGCTGATGGCGGCAGGCCTGCCGGTAAATGTGGTATTAACCATACAGAATGCTCGTGCAGGGTCAACACAATCTTTATACGCTCAGAAGTGGCGTATTTTCGAGGCCTGGTGCTCAGAAAGAAATATTATTTCTTATGCATGCAACCTGGTCCAAATCTTGACCTTCCTTCAGGATCTCTTGGAGAAGGGTCGTTCTCATTCAATGATTAAAGTCTTCCTTTCAGCTATTTTTGCTTGTCGTGAAGGCTGGGGAAACAGGACACCTGGAGCACACCCAATCATAATAAGAATTATGAAGGGTGTTCTTTGGTCTAAACCACCCAACAGGATCCTGACTCCTGGTTGGGACCTCGGTTTGGTCTTGGGGGCTCTATGCGACCCCCCATTCGAGCCATTGAGTGAAATTACGATAGATCTACTATCTTATAAAACGGCCTTACTCCTGGAACTTTGCTCTGCGAAACGCGTGGGTGACCTCCACGCATTATCTGTACATCCAATGTGTACCAGATTCGCCCCAGACGGGTCAAAGGTCACACTGAGGCCTAATCCCGCATACACCCCCAAGGTCTGGACCCTGAACTATAGGAGTCTAGACTTTGATCTCTCCTCTTTTCCACTGCCTCTGTCCTGAATCAGGATCAGGAAAGGCTGTCGGCTCTCTGCCCAGTGAGGGCTTTACGCACCTACATGCAGAGAACAGCCGAATGGAGAAGAACAAATCAACTGTTCGTCTGCTTTGCAGCACCTGCTACCGGGAGAGCCCTATCAAAACAACGCCTCTCACACTGGGTGACTGAGGCCATTAAGAGGGCCTACAGTAGCAAAGGTCAGCAGGCACCTCTGGAGTGCATGCTCACTCCACTAGGGGCCTGGCCACTTCCTGGTCATTGTTCAAGGGTGTACCAGTCGCAGACATCTGCGCTGCTGCGAATTGGAGCTCCTTGAATACTTTTGCAAGGCATTACAGTTTGGATGTTACTGCAGGTGACGTCACTCAGGCTGCTCTTTCTAACATTCAGTAGAAAGCAGCCTTGGGATGCCTACTGATCAGAGGCAGACGTTCACTCTAGCATGCATTTTACTGAGCATTTCAAGGGTGTGAATGGATTACGTTCCCATAGCAAGTATGTTGCACCGAGAGAACCAACTGAAAGGGAACTGAAAGTTATGCACCATAACTCATGTTCCCTGAAGGAAGGGAACGAGGTGCAACATAACTGGCCCTTTTCAATGCTGAAAGCTCGGTGAAGTGCACTTTTCAGAGGAAGATGGCGGGGCGCACGCCGCTTAAGTAGCCAGAGGGCGGGGCCTCTGGTGCGGCAGTGACGCCCCTAGCCGTAAAGGCGTGAGTATATTCCTTCAGGTAATCGAGCGGGGGCGCAATTCCCATAGCAAGTATGTTGCACCTCGTTCCCATCCTTCAGGGAACATGAGTTATGGTGCATAACTTTCAGTTATATCAACTCAAATCTCGTGGTTCATTTGTTGTGGAAAACAACTGTGTGTAGATGTGGAAGACATGTCTGTACCTTGCCGACTCTCTTCCCCTCCACAATAAGAGCTTTCATCTTGGAGAAATAGTGGTAGTAAGCAACCACATATGTGATGATGGACTTTTCATCTGGGTTCTCAGTGTTCACATCTGAAAACCAACAAAACTGCAGTAAATATTGTTTTATTTAGTGAACTTTGAATGATCGGAGGCCGGTAACTGATGAGGGCTCTCACCCTCGGGGTCCAGGAGTTTGGTGAGACCCAGGTGCTGCTCAGCGACGTTGAAGGCTTGCTGGAGGTTGTGGGTTGCATTGGATCGAGTCAGTTTGTTGAACTCTATTAGGTCAGGTCTGGAGGGCAGAGAAAATATTTTAACTAAAACTGTCCTGATTGTATTAAACTGGAAACTTCAGAGCTTATTTTACACCAAAACCCTATTAATTTAAATTAAACTTTAAAAAGCGGCGTTTATAATGAACTCACCTGTGTCTGTGTATGAGTGCGTTGAAGGCAAGGCCGTCCCTCCAGCAGGTGGTGAAGTTCTGAATGTTGACCTCTGAGTACCTGAAAAATAAAACAACATTTTATAACTTAAATCTAAATTACAATCACTAACGAGAAAAGCTCTTAAATAATCCTGATGTTTCCTGCTCCAGCGGCTCACCCTGCAGTCTTCATCTGGCACCAAAGCAGCAGAGCATCCTTGGCGGAGCGGGTTTCCCTGTTGTCCGCTGTGTTTATTTTGATCACCTGGATCTGAACAAGAACACAACAAATCACGAGTTTAGGGGTTCTTCTGTACGACGCAGTGTCTGATCAGGTATAAAGTCTAAAGCTTTAGTGAATAATGTGAATAATTCACATGTTTCTAAATGACTTTAGGTAAGCAGCAACATAATCTATCTGGGTTTTTTTTTCCAGGTATAAGTGATCGAGCACTGTGGACCTCCTGAGAACTTTATGACGCCGGATGACACTGACAGCCATTCAACAACTGTTTCCAAATGACATGATGCAAGATAACTGGGGGACACGACACCCTGAAATCAGCTGCTGCCTTCATCACACCTAGACCCACAAGCTCACAGTTTATCTCACCATAACATT
>JBBPBX010021902.1:28667-41921 GCA_038048925.1 Garcialebias charrua
TGTTCAACATAACGGTACTTCTTCCAGCTATTTAACAGTTAAAAATGGTGTACCACAAGGCTCAGTTTTAGGACCCACTCTCTTTACAATCTACATAGCTAATGTAGGTCACTGCATCCCTGATGCATCCTTACATTTCTATGCTGATGATACAGTTGTTTACTGCCGAGCTAAAACAGTAGCTAAGGCTTTCCAGTTACTGCAATCCGCTTTTGACATCATCCAGTCAGATTTGTTCCGTCTCAAACTTGTCCTAAATGCTGATAAAACAAAAGGGATGTTTTTTTCAAATAGGAAGGCGGTTCCAGCAGATCCTCCTCTGATTTTATCTTCAAATGGTGTCCCTATTGAGTTTGTTGATTCCTATAAATATCTGGGTATCCTGATCGATTCACATCTCTCTTTTAAACTCCACGTGGAAAACCTAGTGAAGAAACTGAAAGTTAAACTGGGTTTCTTTTTCAGAAACAAATCATGTCTAACACTGAATGTTAGGAAACGCCTTGTATCTGTGACTTTCCTTCCCTCCATTGATTACGGTGACATTCTCTACATGAATGCTCCTACAAGCACCCTGCGGATGTTGGATGTTGTCTATCATGGTGCACTAAGATTCATAACTGGCTGTGATTATCGTACCCACCACTGCACCCTGTATTCACTGGTTAACTGGACATCATTAACCTCACGCAGACTCTTCCACTGGTACATTTTCATCTTTAAATCACTTCTTGGTCTGCTGCCCTCATACATCTCCTCCTACATGTCTTTGCGTGAGTGCAGCTACAGCGTGCGCTCTCAGGACATGATTACCTGCAGTGTTCCGTCAGTGAGGACTGAACTTGGAAAAAGGGCCTTCTCCTACTCCGCTCCTGCTTCATGGAATATCTTACAAAAAGATCTGAAGCTCTCGACCTTGACTTCTCTAAATGGTTTTCAGAATCTGTTGGAATCCTGGCAAAAACCAATGCAGATTTGTTCCTGTCTTTGATTTTATACGTCTACCTTATGTTTTGCTCGTTTTTTGATACTTTGTTAAAAAAAAATGTATTTCTTTCTTTTGTTTTTTCTCTTTTTTGTTTTCTATTGTTTATTGTTTATTGTTTGTTTATTGTTTATTGTTTAAGGAAATTCTACCATTGCTGTTCATCGTTCTTTAGTTTTAGCAGGTCGCTTTCGTAAATGAGCCCATGAGGTTCAATAAGATTTACCTGACTAAATAAAGGTTGAATGAAAAAACCATCATCAGGGCGGTCCAGACAATAACACAAACTGTAGGAGTTTTTAAAGCTCTGGATCTATGTCCAAATGTTGTTGATGCACCGGCTTTAAAGTTCTTGAGCCCCGCTGCCTACGACATCCATCACGTCAACACTTCAGCCAAAAAGTTGTAGCAGCACTTTATGAAAAAGCTAAAACTGATCATCAACAAGCCCTGGAGCAGATTAAAGCCCTGCCACATCGATGATGAGCGAGAGGGAATATTCAACCACCTCATATGATGACCGTGCAAGAAGAGGTACTGTTATTGTGATCTAATTAACTTTTTTAATTTAAAATTATAAGCTTATTAACTCTTTTTTTTTAATCTGTGTTGTTTGCAGTCTGAGGATGACAGCAGCAGTCTTCTTCATCAACCAGATCACCTCCAGCTAAGACGTCTGTAATGACTAAACTTGTTTACTTGGCACATTTTCAAAATAAACCTTTTGTAAATCTTTATTTTGGCCTTTTTTGTACCAAAAATTAACCGAACCGAGCCCTCCTTGAAACTGAGCCGAACCAAAATGTGATTTTAGCATACCGTTACACCCCTAGTAAATACTAAATTAAATACAGGTAGTCCTCGGGTTATGACGGTCTTGAGTTACGACGTTTCGTGGTTACGTCACGCATCTCCCATTTAAAAAAATATATAAAATATATTTTGAAAAGCCAAGTTTTACTTCCGGTTTTAACGGGAGAAGCAGCGAGCACTCAGCGGAAAAATACAGGGCAGGATCTTATTATTTGGACCGGCAGACCGGACTGGAACGAGGCAGAGGAGGCTACATTCTGGTCCTCTGGGACGAGGAGCAATGAGCTAACATGCTAACAGACGGAGGAAGACTCCACCAGCTCCCAGTAGGAAATTAACTCTTTTTTTCCTTCATTATGGCTCCCAAATGTAGGTGTTTTTTGATAATTATGTAGGGTACTGTCACTGTGTTAGGATAGGCTAAGTGCTTGGTAAAATACAGTACTGTTCGTATAAGGTGAAGTATTTACGTATGTTACGACTTACGTCGAAATTCGCTTTACGACGCCGCGTAGGAAAGGATCTCCGTCATAAGTCGAGGACTACCTGTACTTCTTAATACTGTACTACTAATTGTACTACTATTCCTACTTAGCGGTTTTTCCCATTGCGGGGAGGGGGAAGAACCTAACACCAGTGATAAACGAGGGACTACAAGGATGTTTTGGTACAACTGAAAGTAGTAAAACTTGACAGAAGTATAAATATATTTCACAACTATTCTGCTACATTTTCAGGCATTCTTGCCTTATTCATATTTTCAGCTTTGCTTTAAACAATTTCACTTAGACTTGATGCAAAATAAAAATCTACGCAGAACTGAATACAACCTCTAAAAGATCCACCCCTAGCGTCACAGCTTGGTGAAGAACGAAAAGCCTGATTTTGTAACTAGTGGCAACAAACCCCTGAAAACAAATGAATCATCTAGAATTCATAACTGTGCAGGGTTGAGTGCTGACAGAAATGCCGACATGATATTTTCCTGTGTTCTGTTTCAGATTTACCTGGAAGCGTAGAATAATCGTCCAGATGAGCCCCAGCGTGAGGCGGTGGTTTCCGTCCACGATGTCGTGAGAACCGACATTTTCCAGGTGAACCCTCTGCTCTTTGAGGAACTGCAGGGCTTTGTCAACGTTTTCCAGGCTGTGGATCCGCATGCGACCCCTGGTAGGTCTTGGCTTGAGAAGAACAGAAAATTAATAATTATTATCACATTTACTGCATGCTGCGTCATGGAGCGCGAGCGTTAGCAGACATGAACTGTAGAGGACGCCAGCGCATTTAGGTAAAGACAAATATTGATAAATAAATCAATAAAAAGCAGCCACCAGGTTAAACTCAATATGTATTCTATTGCTAAAATAAAAAAGCACATATTAAAACTTGCGCGCACACATTTTTCTTGTAAGAATGCCTAATTGTAACCTCCCAAAGCTGACTGTACTCATATTCTAACCCCACAAACAAACCAAAGAGCTGATAAATGCTTAATTTGTATAAATTATATGACACACGGAACACCTTCTTATTGCCAAATATGAGTGTGTGTTTCCTACCAGCAGCTCTCCACTGAGGACTTCCAGCAGTCTGGTGAGCATGTATCCGTCCCTCAGGTCATTGTACAGGTCCGAGATGCGACAGGACACTCTGGCCAGGTGGGAGTTGACCCACTTTGTGAACGTTTTCTTCTGCACTGCATCTCTTTCATCTGAAGAAGACCAAAATATTAAGAAATAAACATGCTGCCAACAGGATGGAGAAATATATTTTCTATATTACGCTCAGTAATACTAACTAGAAAGTTTTACAGAATAATTAATTTAAATACAAGTTGTAGATATTTTCTACTGGTTTGCTGCAGGACTTTATCAGTCTCTCTCAGATGGTTTTGGTCCACTCTTCATCCCAGTCACGTCACTCAGGTTTGTATGTTTGCAGCTCAGCTCTCTGAAGGTGCCGTCACAACAGGTTCTGGACTTTGACCGGACCGTTGCAGCACCTAGTTTCTTTTCATTTTTTGATCTGTTCTGTTGTAGCTCAGCTGCTGTGTTTGGGATCGTGGTTCTGTGGGGCCCAGTTTGGTCCGAGCTTCAGCTGTTGGACAGATGGACTCGTATGACTCCAGAACCCTTTGGTCTACAGAGGAGTTTATGGTCCACTCAGGGACTGACAGGAGCCCAAACCATCAACCCCCTACCACCATGCTGACAGCTGGGAGGAGCTGATCGTGCTGTGTTTGGCTTTCTCCGAACATGGCGCTTTGAATTATGGGTAAACGTCTCCACTGTGTGGACTTGTTTTGTTCCGTGTGTCTTGTGTTTCATTCAGCTGAAACTTTACAAACCTGTCGTGCCGCCATGTTGTTTTTAGAGAGAAGTCTTTCTCTGCAACCCATTCAGACGAGCCCCACATGTTCAACCTTTCTGTCTTGTCATGACCTTTGACCTTTAACCTGCTATCTTAGGGCTGTAGAGTCTGAGATGTTTTTTTTTTTTTTTTATTGTTTCTGTGAGGATTGTATTAATACTCTGATAATTCTCAATCAGGTCATCTGGACAGTTTCTTTTTTAGTAGAAACATTTCACCCTCACTCCAGAGGGCTTCCTCAGTCAGAGTAGTTCCAGCACGCTGTTCCCCCACCAAGCCGTAAACAACTTATGTGGACCAACCAGTTTGCTGGAGCCAAGATGGTTTCTGGAGGCCGTCCTGTCCCTCGTCGACTCCTCCCAGGCAGGCAGCCACAGCCAAAGTGGTTCAAAACAAGAAAGTTCATACTCAATAATCCAGGTATCAAATCTGATAATTCTCAATCAGGTCATCTGTCAAAAGAAACTGTCCAGATGACCTGATTGAGAATTATCAGATTTGATACCTGGATTATTGAGTATGAACTTTATTGTATTAATACGTTTCAACAAAGTCACTCAGGATTCCCACGGCAACTTTACAAAACAAACTTCATCACTCTAGTTCAGGGGTCGGCAACCCGCGGCTCCGGAGCCACATGCGGCTCTTTCATCCCTCTGCTGCAGCTCCCTGTGACGTTGGAAAATAAAGAGTATTTAATTTAAATGTATTTTTGTTTTAGTTCGTTCAGTTTTTAAATGGAATTCTAAATGTGAAGAAAATGGTGTTCTTGTAATATACAAAGTAAAAAGCTTTAAATTTTTGTTGAACAAAATATGCGTCACAATCACCGATGTGCGATGAGGTGGACAGTGCATATTGCGACCTCCTGCTGGATATCAAAGTCTGGTGGTTGTCCAGAGGGGAGGTGCTGAAACGCTTTGACGCGTGTCTGGAAGAAGCAAAAACTTTCCTGAGCTCAAACAGCCATGTGGCTGGAAAAACTGCACTTCAGGGTGGAGATGACAGCACACCTGAACACATCTCTTCAGGGGAGAGGAGGTGCATCTCTGCATGTGCTGGAGGAGGTTTTGGCATTCGAGCACAAACTGACAGTGTTAGCCAGAGATTTACAGCGACTGTCTCCCTTTCCCTCTCTGAGAGTTTAAACAAGCTCATAATATGATAAATATTTTGCAGAAAAGAGTTGTAAGGATTATCACAAGAAAGCATTACTATCATCCATCAAGTATATTATTTTATCAAATGAAATTGCTGAAGTTCCATGATTTGGTGGATTATAATATTTTATCACTTATGTATAGAGCTCAGAATAATACACTACCTTCAAATATCCAAATGTATTTTGTAAAAAGATCAAGCTGTTACAATCTTAAAGGTCCACCGACATGATTTTTTTACTATTCATAAAATTGCTCAAAATATATATATTTTTATCATTTAAATATGTTCCTTTATGCAAACAAAATGATAAATCACTTTAATTTTGCTTTAAAAGTGATTTTGAACTTCAAGCCGTGTTTAATCATGGGAAATCTGATTACACCCGAACGCACCATCTGTGATGTCACACCGGGCAGAGCTCTGGGCTTGTCACAGTGCGTAGGTATGAGCAGCTCGACATGAAGGTAAGTCTGATACAGCATCAGACCTAAATTAGATCCTGTTGTTTCTTGTTCCATCACCCAAACTATTTTCTGCTTCCCAAAATGAAGACAAATAGCTCAAATCTTCATGGGCGGCCGTGGTGTAGTGGTAATGGCAGTCGTCTCCCGATCGGAAAGTTGGCGGTTCGACTCCCGGGACCCGCACCATGTGTCGTTGTGTCCTTGGGCAAGACACTTAACCCTGAGTTGCTCCCGGTAGGACTGGAAAGCACCTTGCATGGTAGTCTGCCGCCACCGGTTTATGAATGTGTGTAGCATTCAATATACAGTATGTGTAGCACTTTGAGATTTTCAGTAATGAAAAGTGCGTTATAAATTGAATTAATTATTCTATTATTATAAATCTTCACATAGATTGATAAATTCATCGGGTTTTAAAAGGCCCGTTATTAAAGAGACCAGAGCCCTCTGCCCAGTGTTACGTCACAGATGGTGCGTTCGTGTGTAATTGGATTTCCCAGGATTAAACACGGCTTGAAGTTCAAAATCACTTTTAAGGCAAAATTAAAGTGATTTAGCATATTGTTTGCAAAAATGAACATATTTAAATGATAAAAGATATATATTTTGAGCAATTTTATGAAAATTAAAAAATCATGTCAGTGGGGCTTTAAGGGGAAATATATATGTGTAAAACCACAGTATAGAACTAGTTTGAATGGAAGGTCAACCTTGGATCCACCTGGATTATTGAGCATGCATCAGGGAAGGTCAACCTTAATTCAGGGAGTTGGATTATGGAATGACTTGGAGACAAATGTTAAGGAAGCCACAGCAATGTTTGTATTCAAGAGACTGGTCAAAATCGAATTGTTATAGAAATATATATGAATGTATTTTAATGAGAAATGTATGAGAATTGGAAAATTGAGTGAGTTATTCATTTTGTTTTGTTATTTATAGAATATGGTTGTTTGAACTGTTTATTAGATAATAAGGAGCAGATTTAATAAGAATTTTTCATCTGCTACCTTTCATTTTATATTTTATATTTTGTTTTGTTTTTTCTAATTACATATATGTTAATTGTTTTGTATCTCATTATTATAAAATGAATAAATAAATAAATAAATAAATAAATAAATACTCAATATTTGCAGTCACTGCAATGCAAACATCATTTTGGAGATGATTCTGTGAGTTCAGAGAGGAAAAAAAACACATTATCCTTCACTGTCACTCCCCTGAGCATCGCTCCATCCCTATTGCAGGTGTAAGTCAACATGATCTTGAGATGGAACTGGCCGACATCGCCGACAAAGACATACGGGTGTCCAAGTTGAAACGCTTGACAGCTGATCTTGATGTTGCCTGTCAGAAAGCCGTTCTTGTTCAGAAACACAAATGGAGTGAAACTGAAAACCTTCCCAAACAGGACAAACATGGAATGTCACCCCCTGACACTTATATGAACATGAAGTATACTTGGAGTCCTGTTCAGATCCACATAGTGAGCAGGTCTTCTGCAACATAACTAGGTTAAAAACAAACATCGCTCACGCCTCACAGACAACAGCTGTGTGAAGATGAAGGTGACATCATACGGCTCTGATGAGAAGATGCTGCACGCTCAGGTTCACGAGCAAAAATCACATTAGCCAGGTAAAATAAATATTTTAATTGGCTGTTATTTTCCAAATATATATATGACATTGTTAAGTGAAGTAATCCTTTTTTATTCAGGTTGACAGATGACATGCACGCTCCAGTGAGCATGATCAAATGATGACTGAACACAGAAGCAGACACATTTTTGGTTTGCTGCAGGTGTATAATTTAAGTTTGGATTTTTATTTCTTAAATACAAGGACTCAAATATAGACATTGAGTATTTTATTTGAAAGTAAGCATCAACCAAGTTCAAAATATTTTTGTTACATGCAAAAATAAAATGTTGTGAACTTCTCTGTATGTGTAGTGGTACACCTCGTTTCTCTGAAAACTGTCAGTGAGACAACTTTTCTTGGAAAACCTTCAAGAGAGGACATGAACACTGTTTGTCCCATTAATTTGAATCCAGAACACAAATTATCTCACCAAGAGACTCTTTATTTTGTTCTAATTCAAAAGTATAACCTTGTGTTTATTGTACTGTATTATCATTATTATTTTCAATATGTTGATAATCAAAGACTCTGTTTAATCCAAGTGACAGGTCAGAATGATCTTTCAGTATTTGTTTAGAAGTGTTAAGACAGTTTAATCAGTGTTAATCATAAAGCTGGCATATACTTTCGTCTTCACTAACCTCTTCCTGACTTCCAGTAACCTACTTCTGACCTCCACTAATCTCCTACTTCCTTGTTACTAACCAATAAGAAAGGAGCGAGTATACAGAAGTCAGGCTCTCTTTAAAGGCTCTAACTTGCCTGAGTAATCAGTTGAGTCTAAGGAGTTGTGATCTTCACACTTAGCCTCTTAAGCTGTGAACATAGCAATGCGTCAAAGGCCTTGTTCCTCAGCTAAGGATTTACAGTACAGTATGCCGCTGTAAAATCCAAACGAGCTTAAAGGGATTGTGACATGATGTTGGAAATTTGCATATTTGTCAGAACATATATATCTTATATCATTGAGCTCTGTTCGTTTTTGCAAAATAAATTATAAATATATTAAAATTTTATTCTAAATTATGGTAATTTTTTCTCTGGGATACGCCCCTAAAATTCCTCGCATTTCCGCAATACGTCATCAGTGTGACGTGACCACGGGAAGAAGGCAGAGCCTTGCCCGTTTGTTTGGTGTGTTAACTGCTTGCCATACTCATTCATTTCCTGAAGGATCGCCTCTTTTATTTGTGTAACTTGAAAAATGCCGTCACGTTGTAGCACATTTGGGTGTTCTAATATCAGCAGTGAACAAGTGAGCCTTCACAAATTTCCAAAAGATGAGAAACTTCGACAAGAATGGACCAGACAAGGACCGGTGGGTTCCAGGAGTCGTATGTCTGCAGCGACCATTTCACTGCCGATTGTTTTCAGCACCTGGTATAAAAGAATCTTTAGGATTACCAGTAAGATTCAGAAGACTTTTAAAACCGGATGCTATTCCTACTATTTTTAAAAGAAAATCTACAGAAGAAAGTCCCACAGCTACCACGTCAAAACAACGCAGGGACCATCGGAAGACTGTCCAGGAGATGAGTAAGTCTTTGTGTAAACATAATCGGAGGTGTGTAGTGTTTTAGATTATAAACTATTTATTTTACGTGAGTTCATGTTGTTTTACTTTATACACTGTGAGTGTATAAAGCCAATTATCACGGCAGATTATTTTTGTTCGCTGCTAACAAGCTAGCCGAATCAGTAGCACACACACTTTTCTAATAATGTATTTTTAAATTATGTCTGCGCGATCAAGTAACATCAGTAAGTTTTTTTTATTCAGGGAGGGTTTATTAATGAGAGTTTTGGAAGATTTACTGTCTTAAAATTATAGATCTCAGACGCGACCGGGACTAAGCCGAGATAGCTAACACAATAGCCGAGATACAGGCCACGTTGCTATGTATGTATTTTTAAATTATGTCTGCGCGATCAGGTAACATCTGTAGTTTCTTTTTATTCGGGGAGGGTTTATTAATGAGAGTTTTGGATGATTTACTGTCTTAAAATTATATATCTCAGACGCCACCGGGACTCTGTTAGCCAAGATAGCTGCTAAGAAACATTAGCCGAGAGCCCGGAGCAAACACGTAGCTATGTATGTATTTTTAAATTATGTCTGCGCGATCAGGTAACATCTGTAGTTTCTTTTTATTCGGGGAGGGTTTATTAATGAGAGTTTTGGATGATTTACTGTCTTAAAATTATATATCTCAGACGCCACCGGGACTAAGCCGACATAGCAGCTAACAAATATTAGCCGAGATACCCGAGCAAACACGTTGCTATGTATGTATTTTTAAATTATGTCTGCGCGATCAGGTAACATCTGTAGTTTCTTTTTATTCGGGGATGTCACGGTTTTACTCAGGGAGCATGAAAACCCAGTGGTGCAGACGGAAACGCAGGAGGCAGGCGGTTGTAAAAGTAATACTTTTAATAACACAAATAAACAAGGCTGTCGTGGCAGCAATACTCACAGGAGAGGAGCTGTGGCGAGAGACATGAGGGTTTACCAGATTACACCAGACTATGCACCGACAATGAAATGAGACACAGACAGGGCTTATATACACACAACTATGACGAGACATGATCACAGACACCTGGGGACAATCAACGGAGACACTCAACTAGGGACACAGAGCAGGACCGGAAAACTAACCTAAAACATGAAAGTTAACTGGTAAAACTAAGAGTGAAAACATGAGACTAAACTGGAAGGGAAACTAATAAACTAACTGACTACAGGATGACAACTAAGAGTGAATAAACATGAGACTAAACTGGAAGGGAAACTAATAAACTAACTGACTACAGGATGACAACTAAGAGTGAATAAACATGAGACTAAACTGGAAACCTTAAAACTAACTGACTAACAGAGGGGGACGAAGGGAGCCAATCCTGACAGTACCCCCCCCTCAAAGACGCCCCCTGGCGTCCCCGAAGAACACCCTCAAAAAACAAGGCGGGCAGAGGGAGGCACCGCAGGAACGACGGGCACGAAAAAACACAAAGACAGGGGACATAACCCTAAGACACAGAACACAAGACACAGAACGCAAAAACGTCCAGGCGGGCAACGGCCCGTCCACCAGGTAGGTCAGGCGGTCGGCCAGGGCATCGCCCCGCAGGCAGGAGCCGGTCAGGCGGACGGCCGGGATGTCGCCCCCCAGGACAGAGCCGGTCAGGCGGTCGGCCGGGACGTCGCCCCTCAGGACAGAGCCGGTCAGGCGGTCGGCCGGGACGCCGCCCCTCAGGCAGGAGTTGGTCGGGCGGGCGGCCAGTCAGGCGGGCAGCAGGAAGGCAGCCCATCACCAGGAGCCTCCGTCGGTGACGAGGCCACAGGAAAGTCGAAGATGAGGGTAGGACCCCCCAGGGTCCACCCAAAACAGGAGCATCCTCATGCGGCGTTGTGACGCCCAGCCACAAGACGTCAATGGGCGTAGAGACGGGAGACGAGACGTCGTGGGAACCATCAAGTGTCAAGAGATCGTGGGAACCATCGAGCGTCGAGACGTCGGCAGGTGTAGAGACATCGGGCGTTGACGCGTCCCGAACGACCATTGGCACGGGGACGTCGTCG
Organism: Garcialebias charrua; assembly: GCA_038048925.1. Classification (NCBI taxonomy): domain Eukaryota; kingdom Metazoa; phylum Chordata; class Actinopteri; order Cyprinodontiformes; family Rivulidae; genus Garcialebias; species Garcialebias charrua. The sequence continues at coordinate 39,696 of JBBPBX010021902.1, forward strand.
GGGACGTCTGGCAAAGAGACGGAGACGAGAGTCGAGGGGTCATCAAGCGTCAAGACCATGAACCTCGAGACGATGTCATCGAGTAACGAGGCGTCTGTGGCGTTGGGACCCTCTGGAGACATCGAGAGACCCTCTGGAGACGAGACCTCATGGGAGGTGACCACCAAGCCTCCCTCGGCACAGGTAACTGACGGGGATCCCTCCTGGGACCCCTCGGCACAGGACACTGGAGGGGGTCCCTCCTGGGACCCCTCGGCACAGGGAACTGGAGGGGGTCTCTCCTGGGACCCCTCGGCACAAGGAACTGGAGGGGGTCTCTCCTGGGACCCCTCGGCACAAGGAACTGGAGGGGGTCTCTCCTGGGACCCCTCGGCACAAGGAACTGGAGGGGGTCTCTCCTGGGACCCCTCGGCACAAGGAACTGGAGGGGGTCCCTCCTGGGACCCCTCGGCACAAGGAACTGGAGGGGGTCCCTCCTGGGACCCCTCGGCACAAGGAACTGGAGGGGGTCCCTCCTGGGACCCCTCGGGACCCTCCGAAGACGTGGACCCCTCGGGACCCTCCGAAGACGTGGACCCCTCGGGACCCTCCGAAGACGTGGACCCCTCGGGACCCTCCGAAGACGTGGACCCCTCGGGACCCTCCGAAGACGTGGACCCCTCGGGACCCTCCGAAGACGTGGACCCCTCGGGACCCTCCGAAGACGTCGAGGCGTCGGCGGCGCTGGGACCCTCAGGAGACGTCGAGGCGTCGGCGGCGCTGGGACCCTCAAGAGACGTCGAGGCGTCGGCGGCGCTGGGACCCTCAAGAGACGTAGAGGCGTCGGCGGCGCTGGGACCCTCAAGAGACGTAGAGGCGTCGGCGGCGCTGGGACCCTCAAGAGACGTAGAGGCGTCGGCGGCGCTGGGACCCTCAAGAGACGTAGAGGCGTCGGCGGCGCTGGGACCCTCAAGAGACGTAGAGGCGTCGGCGGCGCTGGGACCCTCAAGAGACGTAGAGGCGTCGGCGGCGCTGGGACCCTCAAGAGACGTAGAGGCGTCGGCGGCGCTGGGACCCTCCGGAGACGTAGAGGCGTCGGCGGCGCTGGGACCCTCCGGAGACGTAGAGGCGTCGGCGGCGCTGGGACCCTCCGGAGACGTAGAGGCGTCGGCGGCGCTGGGACCCTCCGGAGACGTAGAGGCGTCGGCGGCGCTGGGACCCTCCGGAGACGTAGAGGCGTCGGCGGCGCTGGGACCCTCCGGAGACGTAGAGGCGTCGGCGGCGCTGGGACCCTCCGGAGACGTAGAGGCGTCGGCGGCGCTGGGACCCTCCGGAGACGTAGAGGCGTCGCAGCGCTGGGACCCTCCGGAGACGTAGAGGCGTCGCAGGCGCCGGGACCCTCCGGAGACGTAGAGGCGTCGCAGGCGCCGGGACCCTCCGGAGACGTAGAGGCGTCGCAGGCGCCGGGACCCTCAGGAGACGTAGAGGCGTCGCAGGCACTGGGACCCTCTGCAGGCGTAGAGGCGTCGGGACCCTCTGCAGGCGTAGAGGCGTCGGGACCCTCTGCAGGCGTAGAGGCGTCGGGACCCTCTGCAGGCGTAGAGGCGTCGGGACCCTCTGCAGGCGTAGAGGCGTCGGGACCCTCTGCAGGCGTAGAGGCGTCGGGACCCTCTGCAGGCGTAGAGGCGTCGGGACCCTCTGCAGCTGGAAGCAGGGCAGCAGCGTCCCCTGGAGTCGGGGACAGGGCAGCGCCCTCTGGAGCCGGAGACGGCGGGGCAGCGCCCCCTGGAGCCGGAGACGGCGGGGCAGCGCCCCCTGGAGCCGGAGACGGCGGGGCAGCGCCCCCTGGAGCCGGAGACGGCGGGGCAGCGCCCCCTGGAGCCGGAGACGGCGGGGCAGCGCCCCCTGGAGCCGGAGACGGCGGGGCAGCGCCCCCTGGAGCCGGAGACGGCGGGGCCACTGGCCAGCAGGGAGCGTGGGAGGTGTCCTCCTGGACCCTCCCGAGACTGGAACCGTGGGACGAGTCCTCCTGGACCCTCCCGAGACAGGAACCGTGGGACGAGTCCTCCTGGACCCTCCCGAGACAGGAACCGTGGGACGAGTCCTCCTGGACCCTCCCGAGACAGGAACCGTGGGAGGTGTCCTCCTGGACCCTCCCGAGACATGCCGGAGCTGCAGGCGTTGAACCAGCCGACGAACCGGGCGAGGAGACTGCAGTAGCCGAAGCATCAGGAGCATGAACAAGAG
>JBBPBX010021903.1:5022-41008 GCA_038048925.1 Garcialebias charrua
TAGATAGATAGATACTATAGATAGATACATAGATAGATAGAATAGATAGATAGATAGATAGATAGATAGATAGATAGATAGATAGATAGATAGATAGATACTATAGATAGATAGATACTATAGATAGATAGATACTATAGATAGATAGATAGATAGATAGATAGATAGATAGATAGATACTATAGATAGATAGATAGATACTGTAGATACAGATAGATACTATAGATACAGATAGATAGATAGATAGATAGATAGATAGATGGATGGATGGATGGATGGATGGATGGATGGATGGATGGATGGATAGATGATATAAATTTTTTATGTTAATTAGTGGATTTCTGTTTTTTTATCTATATTTTATTAGGGACTGGTTTTATGCTAATTTCCTAGTAACTGTTTTGGGCATCGTTAAAAGACATTTCAAATAATTTGTCCTAGTTTTACGTGCTGATCCAGCACTTATTGTCACATTTCATCAGAAGCACACTCTTCTTAAAGCCCCAAATGGCCCATTTGACTGTGGTCTCAAGATCATTTTTATGCATTTGTCTAAAATTTGCAAAAAGCAAGCCAACTACTCACTCTTTGTTTTCGCTGTACCAAACAAGCCACGAAGGTGAGAAATAAAAGCCTCTGCAGCAAACGAGCAGTTTAATGCAGCTCAGGAGCAGGGTTGCTGTGGAGGATTCTGCGTATTCAGGTGAGCATTAAGTTTTTTATCTTTTCAGATTATTGATGTGCACCAAAAAAAGAAGAAGCTAAAAATAGAATACAAATTGGCAGGAAGGCAAAAATTTATGATAAAATACAACTCTGTTTGTATACTGCATCTGTAGATGGCTTCTTGAAATTTTAGAGAATAATTTACAAATCCTTGCTATTAAATACCAGCAAGTCTTGACATGTCAATGTCAATGTCAATTGTATTTATATAGCACATAAAAACAACCGAAGCCGACCAAAGTGCTGTACAATAAAAAAATTAAAAATAAAAATAACAGAGTAAAATGCATCTAGTGCCACTGAAACATAATGAAGTTAACAGTAAATATCAAAGTCCAGTTGATCTTGTATTGAACGCCTTTTTGATTTTAACAGTAAATACACAACGACAATAAAATCTGCTCAAAATTTGTTCTCAGACTCTGCGAGGATCCAATGTATGTATCCTTCCTGCTTGGTGGTTTATACTTTTAAATGGGAACTCTCGGGGTTTATTTCTCAACAGGGAACAAGGCTGCCAATAAAGTTTCATTTTGATGTTTTACTTCAGTGTGGCTGAAATAATCCAAATATCTTCAGGAAAATTACAAAAGCTCAGCTTCTCCTAAGTTATCATTAGAATGCCTTAGTTTAATGTCACTTTTTCCACATTGTGTTTATCGCAGTCATGTAAAAAAATATAGAAATGAAAAATCTGAAACTGGATGGGCAGCATAATGGCATCAGCAGGATGACTTATTATCTGCAAATGAAATTCCTCCTATTTGCAGCATCCAAAGCAATGGCCCAGTGAGTCAGACAGCAGGTCATTTCTACGGTCTCAATCTTTTTAATCTCCACTGTGCAAAAAGATATAAATCTCAAATTTTATAGCCATATTACCCGAGTAAAAAAAAGCCCATCAAAGTAGTTGGAGTTCTCAGCCTCTTAAAAATATATATCACGCCGTGTTTGTGAAACAAGCTGTGATGGTTCATTGTGCAGGTTAGGTTTGTTCCTGTGAGCTATTCCACTGAGGCAAAGCTAATTCAAAACACAAGTGCAGGAAAAGCACATTTATGGCAAACCATCTGTGCATTATACCTCCCTTCAGTTTTACATTTATTTTTAAATCGCAGTGTATTAAATTTACACTTCGAAATTTAATCACCTCGTTATCTCATGTATCACCAGTTCTGTAAAAGATCCAACACGAACGACACTTTAATGGTGTAAAGGTGCATAAAAGGAAGAAATGCGCAATTACCAAGTGATGCACAGTCTGCTAACAAAGCCAACCTCCAGCCGCTTTGCCAACTCCCATGCCTTTCTTGGATGCACAAATGCGCCTTTGCTAACAAGCACCAAATGAACGCTCAAACAGAAGGTTGGAAGCTTGTTGAATGAGGGAGGAAATGGAGCTTTTGGTTTCAGGAAATGATGGTTGATTGATTATTCATGCAAAACTTGTGGATCAATTAAGGGATCTGAAACATCACAGGTGAACTTATCAGTGGTGAAATACAATCGTGAGCTGATCTGAGGGATGAGCCAAACAGTCGGGCTCTAATAGCTTTGGCTTGTTTATTTCAGCCGATGGTTGCTGTGCAGGGAAATTGCAGCTCAACATTTTCACACACAGCTTGCATAGCTCAGCTTGTCCTTCTCTGGTACTTACTTGATTTGCCTTTAGGACTCTCTGCTCCGCGTGTTGTATTTTTTTTTTGTCAAAGAGGCACAGCAGAAAACAGTGATTAAGGGAATGTGACACAACTGCACCTCCTGAAACGACAAACCGATGCTTACGTCTCACAACGAATTACCAACTTGTTTGAGCTGTTCCACAGAACGGCCAATAAATCTAAAGCTTGAGCCGGAATAAGTTTAAAACTGTAGGTGAATTTGGAAGTAAGTCATCCAAGCCACACCTGATCCACTCAGTGCCATGCTTTCTTCAAGCCATTTGAAATTTGCTTTCACAAGCTGAGCACGGAGTAAACTAGGCCACGGGAATCTCCAAGCTCACTGCTGATTGGCGTTTTCTTTAGACACCAGGAAATGGGAGCACCATTTTTTTTGGTTCCTGTCTGTACATCATGTGTGGCAGAAAATCAGACAGCACAAGATAAATGTATTGAATTGTGCCAATTGCTAATAACAGTTATAATAAACTGGGCCATCTAGAAAGATTGGCTTTTTGAGAAAAATACCAACTAAGAAACAACTAAAGATTAAAACATGATGCAGCACAAAGGCCTAAATATTACTCTTGTTCCAGTTAAAAGTTTAAGTTTTTTTGTCCATATACGTATATCCATCCATCCATTATCTTTTCCCGCTTCTTCCTCTTTCGGGTCGGGGATTTGCTGGTGCCCATTGCTATCAATGCGTGAGGGGCAGGGTACATCCTGGACTCCAGACCATCCCAGGGACACATACCCATTCATTCTCTCACTGGTACAATTCAGAGCTACCAATCAGACTAACATGCATGCTTTTGGTCTGTGGGATGAAACTGGAGTATCCAGAGAAAACCCACGCATGCACGGAGAGAACATGCAAACTCCATCTAAAAAGGTCCCCAGCTGGGATTTGAACCGGCGACCTTCTCGCTGCAAGGCAACAGCTCTACCAACTGTGCCACTGTACTGCACTAAGTAATAATTCAGAGTTGTTGCACCCAACATGCAATTAGTGAAATGTTTAACATTTCATATGGAGGAGGATCCTTGGAGTCATGACAGGATGAATAAAAAAGAAACAGGATTTGGGAGAAAGAGGCAGTAAGCAGGCAACGTTTTCCTTTTTATCTGTTTTAATTTGAGCATAACTTGATCTGACTCTTCTTTTGTTGTAACTATATTCCTAATAGTTTAATGGTTCTTCCTGCATTTCAGCAAATATTGTTCTAGCTTTATCAGAGACTTATTTATGGTTTGTCTATTCATTCTACAAAACGTCCAAATTTGTTGGTGTGGTCTATAAAAGATGCCTATGTGACACTGGCTTGGACTAAAAACAGCTCCAACATTAAAATTAAAACAAGTGGTTCCAAGAGTTACAAAAGGATAATCATTCATATCGATCTCTACATCACTTTGTCAATAGCAGCATTAGAATGATCAAACTGTACTTATTGTCATTTCCAGTATATTGTGGGTGAATAAATGATAGAGGGGCTCTGGTTCAAACTCCTGTCATATTTCTTAGGTAAATATTAATGTTTTACTCAGCAGGTATCCAAAAGCCACTCAAACAAAGCAAAAATTTTAGTTTTATATTACAGGTAACACAATAATGAAAAGGGAAGAACACTTAAAATATACAACCCTAGCAGGTTAACAATAAAAACACAGTTACTTTACTGTAAGCTGTCCCTCAGAGCCGCACAAGTATCTTTGTCTTTAGCTTAAAATGATGAATAATACCGTACATAGATTTATATTGCTGGTTCTGCCACACTTGCTTTAATTTATATTCAGTTAAATTGCTCGTTACACGACTAACAACGTCGAACTGTAAAAGTGTGGCGTGAAATTTGGATCACTCCATGAAGTGGTGAGGACGAGGAGTTAAATTGAAGCTGACAATCATGAAGCAGTCGAGCAATGGAACAAAAAACTTTCTTTAAACAAAACTGAAGGTGCTTCGAGGCAACAAGTCATGAACAAAAAGAGCAGATTGCAATAAAACAAAAGCAAAGTCTGACATAAAGGGGGGGAAAGTGCAAAATATTAACCCAAAGAAAGATTTGACGAGGAGAAAATGAATCCAGAAATAAAATGGAGCTTATTTATACAGTATAGCGCTTTCTAGCCCCCTGTGAGGAGCCCCAAAGCACTTTACAATACCAACCATCCACCCATTCATACACCGGTAGTGGCAGACTGCCATGCAAGGTGCCTTTCCAGTCCTACTGGGAGCAACTCGGGGTTAAGTGTCTTGCCCAGGGACACAACGAAGCATGGTGTGGGGAACTGGGATTTGAACCTCCAACCTTCCGATAAGGAGATAACTGCCATTACCACTACGCCACGGCCGCCCTTAATAAATCACAAGTAAAAACTAATGTGTGAAGGAGAAATAAAATAGAACAGGTGTGGTAATTAGAGATGAGGATCTGGTGAGCAGAAAACAGGAAAAACCAAGGAAAGATGATAAAGCACTGTTAAAAATGTATAAAAACTATTATATGAGCACAAATCACATAAAATAATTAGAACAGCAAAAAGAATGCAATTCTAATCACAATACAAAGATCCAAGACCATAGTACAAAATACTACGGTACTCCAAGCATTATTCTCATGAGAAAAAGGCTTGTTTATGCCTACGCTTTGTGATTTATGTATTAAGAAACGTGTTCCATTACTTTAAACTGTGTTCAACATGCTCTTAAGTACTCCAGAGAGCCACGAGAGCCTCTCCTGTAGCATTTAGACAGTTTCTATTACTATAAGAGCTGTTTGTGGGTATGAATCAGCTCTGAGGTGAAAGATTTAAAAAGAAAAGCACAGCTATTTTAAAAAAATGCAGCTGAAAAACTAAACAATGAAACAGAAAAATCATGTTGGGAAATTCACTTAGGAAAAGCAAAATAATAATAATAATCCACCCATTATCTTCTGCTTGGTACGAAGTTAGGTCACGGGGGCAGCAGCTTAAACAGGGAGGCCCAGGCATTTCTTTCCACAGCCACCTCTTCCAGCTCTTTTTGGAGGACCTCAAGGTGTTCCCAGGCCAATCAAGAGACATATCTTTCCAGTGTGTCCTGGGTCTTCCCTGGGTTCTCCTCCCAGTCAGACATGCTTTCTTACCAAAGGATCGAACCACCTCAACTGGCTCCTTTCAATGCCGAGGAGCAGCGGTTCTACCCCGAGTCACATCCGGATAACTGAACTCACCCTATCTCTAAGGGAGAGCGCAGCTACCCTGTGGAGGAAACTCATTTCAACTGCCTGTATCTATGATCTCATTCTTTTGGTCACTAATTAGAGTTTGTGGCTATAGGTGAGGGTATGTAGACCAACCGGTAAACAGAGAGCTTTGCCTTACGGCTCATCTCCCTCTTCACCACAACGGACCAGCACAGAGTATGCAATATTGCAAACGTTGCACCAGTTCATCTGCCAATCTCACGCTCCATTTTTCCATCAATTGTGAACAAAACCCTGAGATACTTGAACTCCCACTTGAGGCAGAACCTCACCCTTGACTTAAAGAGAGCAATCCAACATTTTCTGACTGAGGACCATGGTGGATTTAGAGGTGCTGATTCTCATCCCAGCCGCGTCACACTCAGCTGTGAACCGCTCCAGTGAGAGCTGAGATCACGGTGCAATGATGCCAACAGGACCACGTTATTTGCAGAGAGCAAAGACGGTATCCTGGGGCCACCGAACCAGAATCCCTCTGCTCCCTGGCTGAACGGAGAAATTCCCTCCATAAAATATCAAAGTTCATGCGCAATCATCCAGGTACAAAATCCAATAATGGTTAATCAGGTTATCTGGACAGTTTATTTTTTGTGGAAAGACGTTTCGCCCTCTATCTGGAGGACTTCATCAATCTGAGGAGTCCCAAGTAAACTGTTTTCCCCACTAAGCAGTACACTCTTTTAGTGGACCAACCAGTTTGTTGGTGATAAGACAGTTTCTGTGGGCTGTCCTATCTCCCGCCGACTTCTCCCAGGAAGGCAGCTACAGCCAAAGTAGTTCAAGACATCAAAGTTCATGCTCAATCATCCAGATACCAAATCTAATAATGGTCAATAAAAGTTATGAACAGAATCGGTGACAACAGCTAGTCCTGGTGGAGTCCAACTCCCACACTGAAGAGGTCCAACTTACTACTGGCAATGCATACAAAACTCTTGCACAGTTTGTATAGGGGCCGAACAGCCCATAGCAATGGGCCCCCAATTCCTATACTGATGGTGCACCCCTCACAGTTCACCTCAAGGAACATGGTTGAAAGTTTTCACCAAGTCCACAAACCACATGTAGAGTGGATGGGCAAACTCCCATGGCCCCCTGAGGTCCCTAGTGAGGGTAAAGAGCTGGTAGTGTTCCACGGCCAAGACGGAACCAGCATTGTTCCCTGTTCTCAGGTTTGACTGTAAAATAAACCTTTTTTATATTTATTTAAGTGCTTATGTTTGTATTAATTCCACAGTGTTTTGGGTATATAAAAAAAAACTGCCCAACATGTAAAACTAAAGAAATTTTAATTTTATAAATAAAGAGAAGGAGCAATCCTTGTGTACATTTTAACATATGAATATAGAAAATATAATTTTGTTGTTGTTGTTGTTTCTAATATTAGTTGTTCTGAGACTACAACATATTTCTTAAACATGACTGCATTAACTGCTCCAAAGTCCTTGAGTGACCCGAGCTTGATCAAATAAAACATGGCAGAAGAACAGCGTAACAATGAATTTAAAAAACGTACAGGCTTGTCTTTGTCACGTTGTTGTACAAACCGTTGTGTCAGAGGTGCTGCTCTTTGGCTCTCTGACATTATCATCACACATGGACTAGTTCACCTGAAAGAAACTTATTTGAGCTACAGACATGTCTGTGTAAAGTCCCACAGGCTTAATGGTTCATTTTCAGCTGCTTCCCTCTTCAGGGGTCAACACAGCAAGCAACCTCACATGAAAGATTTGAGCATTCGTTTTACGCTAAATGCCCTTCCTGGTGCAACCTGGGCTTGAACCCACAACCTCAGGGTTATAAGGCTTTGTCACTGGCCACGAGCTACAGCAGCCAGGTTGAATAAATTATTTTAAATCACATGAAAAGCTTTCTGGTACCACTGCTACAATGTTCCTATGAGCTTTTGCTTTTTCGGACACACTCTTTCAGTACAAGAGGGGAATATTCTGAAAAATGTCTCTGTGTATTTTCTGGGATTATTTATAGATCCCTCTCTGAACTTCGCTCTGAGAATTACCGGTAAATGAAAAGTAAAAGCTACTTGGGAACAAAGCATAAAAAATAGATTTGTAATAGAATCTGAGCAAACTAAACAAAATTTGGTGTGAACGGGCTCTTCTGTGAAATCAACGCTCACTCTTGGATGAAGAAAAAGGCCCAGAGTGGAAAATAAACACTCTAAAGAAACACACACGTCATTTTCTGTATCATTCACAGCAGTGCTACACAGAGACATGTGCAGGAGTACTGCTGGCATAGATCTGCTGCCAAAATTAGTTACCCACCCACTTCTACTGTAGACGCTCAGTTTAGCCTGAAACATACTGCAACTAAGAATACAAACAAATATGAGTTCTATATTTGAACAAATATCAATTTCAGACAGATTGCATGAATTAGAACACATACTCTCAACGTAGTCCTCGTATTTTCTCTCAGTAACCTTCCATGTTATGCTCCTCTTCCTAAGTTTGGCAATTATTTCAATAGGAGATGCTGAAATGCTGAAACCTGGCGTAGCCGGGTAGACAGTTCAACCACGAAAAGCAACGGCTGACGTCTGCTGAGCAAGTCAACAAAAGGCTTATGCAGTCAACCTAAAGGCTCTGACAGCAGGAGCTGATCACTCAAGCAGAAATTTGGGTGAATATTATGTCTTTATTCTACAGCATATGAGCACTTTTAATTGCAAACTAACTAAATCATTGATCTGTGTTTATTTAATGCTCATAAATGCTTCATTTGAGTGAGATTTATTAGTACTTGGATGTCTTTTTTGAAAGGTTGGTTTGCACTTTTTTAAGAAACCCAGCCACGAGTTGAGGTTGGACTCTTTAGGGATTCTTTCTTAAACACATTTCAAAAAATTTTAAGATATATGACGTGGTTTGGAGGTGAAAAAATAACATCTAAATGCTGCTTTAAGGAAAGATGTTTCTTGCATGTAAGAACGTTTCTCTTTTTAAATTTTTTTACACAAAAAGGCTTACAATTCATTCAACCTTTATTCATAGAGGTTAGTCTCATTGAGCCTCAAGGACTAATTTACAAGACAGACATGTTTTAAACAAAGAACAAGGATGAGGTACAGACAGCAGTAGACAATCATATAAAAAGCATGTAAAATGAAAAGTAAAAGGAAGAAATTATATAAAAGCGAAAGAAAACATGAAGCAATGAGTGATGTGACAAGAAAACCTAATAACCCATCTTATTTTAAAAGTTTCAGAGTACAGTATAGAAGTGAAAGAAGCTTCTTAGATTGCCTCTTTTTGTACTAGTTTCACCCTGCATAATGCCAACGTTTTATTGTAAAACTGACTCAGTTTAGAGAAGTTTAGTTTAGTTTAGTTTATTCATTCATTTTATAATAAATAAAAAAACAATACAACATTATACAACAAATAAATATACAACACATAAATAAAATGAAGGGTGACAGTAAGAAGAAAAAAATCTTATTTTTAACTGTCCCTTCTTACAATCCATCAAATCAAACAACAATCAACTTTAATTAACAAAAATAAGAAATAATTCACCATAAATATCGAACTACAAAGCAACATACATAAAAGTATTTCATTTATACCTTTGCAATAGTCCATTTTTAATCATTTTCTTAAATGTAATCATTGTTGTTGCATTTTTTACTTCAGTCTCCAAGCCATTCCATAGGCCAATTCCTTGAATTGAGGTTGACCGACCCTTTAAACTGGTTCTATATTGTGGTTTAATAAATATTTCTATTTCCTTGAGATTATAACAGCTTCGCCGTTTAACAAAACACATTTGGATATTTACAGGCAGTTGATTTTTATGAGCTCTATACATAACTAATAAAATATTATAATCCACCAAGTCCTGGAACTTCAATACTTTCAATTGATCAAATAAGGTGTTAGAAGGGTGATAATAATGTTTTCCAGTGATTATTCTAACAGCTCTTTTTTGTAGCAAAAAATAGGCTCTGTAAATGTTTTACAAGCTTTCCCCCAAACAACAATGCAATAAATCAAATGTGGAACAATAATTGTATTATACAACAAATACAGTGCTCTGTCATTCAACAAGTACCTGACTCTGTATAATACTGCAATGGATTCAGCCATCTTTGTCCTAACAGAATTTATGTGATTCTTCCACGTCAATTTATCATCAATAATAACACCCAAAAACTTTACTTCATTAACACGACAGATTTCAGCACCATCAATCTTAAATTGAACATTAATTCCTTTTTTTTACTGAATATCATATACTGGGTTTTATCTAAATTTAACGATAATTTATTTAGTTTAAACCAATTTTGTATTTTAACAAATTCTGTCGTCATCAACTCAAACATCTGTTCAATATCTTTACCCAAACAAAAAAAATGTGGTATCATCAGCAAATAATATACACCTAAGGAGTCCTGACACTTTTACCAAGTCATTTACATATAGAATAAACAGTTTTGGGCCAAGTACAGAACCCTGAGGGACTCCACATGTAATATTGCAAAGGTCGGATCTTACATAATTTATCTGCACAAATTGTTTTCTATTTTTCAAATAACTAGATACCCACTGCAATGCTGGTCCTCTGACACCGTATTTACTCAATTTGTCAATGAGAATATTATGATCAACAGTATCGAAATCTTTCTTTAAATCAACAAAAACACTTAGACAATTTTGCTTTTGGTCAATAGCAGTAGTTATGTGTTCCATAAATTCCATGATAGCCATTGACGTAGAGTTTTGTTTTCTGAATCCATATTGACTGTTACTCAAAATATTTTGTTTATCAATGAATTCATCTAATCTTAGCACAAATAATTTTTCCAAAATCTTCGAAAACTGTGGCAATAGGGATATTGGTCTATAATTGTTGAATATACCTTTATCACCATCTTTAAAGAGAGGTACTATTTTAGCAGTTTTCATATTTTCTGGAAATGTTCCTGTTGAAAATGATAAATTACATATATATATGTAAATGGCTCAATGATATGACTCATTATATTCTTCACAAGCTTCATGTCCATATCAACCCAGTCTTTGGATATCTTGTCTGAAAAAGTTTTAACCACATTCATTATTTCTTCTTCGTCGACTTCCTTAAGATAAATACTATTTACACAGTTAATAATTGAATGGTTCACTGTATCATTTACCTTAGGTATTTTATATGCAAGGACTGATCCAACATTCACAGAACTATTGATTAAATCCGTTTGCAATTTCAATGTCATCGTGAATTTCATCATTATCCTTTACAAAATGTTGTGAGATACCAGTCTTTGACCTATGATTCTTCAAAACATCATTCATTACTCGCCATGTAGCTTTCATATCACCGTTACTTTTACTTAATAAACCACTATAATATTCCTTTTTTTTGTTTCCTTATAATCCCAAATAATTTGTTTTTATACCTCTTATATTTTTCTTCAGATTCTTGTGTTCTTGATTTCAGAAAGCATGAATACAAATAATTCTTTTTTTTATTCTGTTGCTCCTTGTAGCACTTTGAGATTTTCATTAATGAAAAGTGCGTTATAAATTGAATTCATTATTATTATTATTATTATTATTATTATTATTATTATTATTATTATTATTACAAGCATTTCTCAATCCCTTAGTCATCCATGGTTGGTCAATAGTGTTTTTCCTAGTAAAATCTATTTGCATACAATTTTTTTTCATATAGAGTTTCTAGAATATTCATAAACTCATTAGTATATGACGAGTTCACATCCTCAACATACACATTTTCCCAAGTGTGTTTATCTAAATCTTCCTTTAATCTGTCTAACGCTTGTTTGGATGCGTTTATTATTATTTTCTTCCTTCTAACTGTTCTTATGGTATTCTGATCATTTTTATAGATTGTAAAAATTGGTAAGTGATCACTTAGGTCAGTAGTAAGAATACCACACATCACATCCCCATTTCTGTGGCGGTTCTGGGGTGGGGCCGACACGAGCCGGTGCCCGTGTAACACGGAGCCTGGCCCTACCTCTGGCCCGCCCTCCGAGCAAGAAGCGGAAACCATCCGATACGAGCCATGTTTACGTTTCAGATTTTTGATCCAACCTGCCGATTTTTTCGATCCATGCACGTTGGCTTCAAACTATGGAATGGATTTCCTGGACGGAGGCGTGTCTCATGAACCCAGAGTAACAACCCCCGCCTCAAATTCAGGAAATCCATTTCATAGTTTGCAGCCAGCTACAGCGTGAGGGACTGACTGAGTACTCAGTTGGGATTGTTTTCAAAGAGCGTGTCGTTTGTTTTGGGATTGTTTTCATGGAGCTGGTCGTTTATTTCTGTCGCAAGATCTGACAACACTGGTGAGTAGCATCTTAGCTAGCAGCTAGCCAACTTTTCATCGTGACAAAGTAACATGTCCGCTGTGTGGAAGTATTTTACAGTAAACACAGCAAGACAACAACGTGCAATGTCTGCAGAGCTGTAGCTCCGTGGCTTCGCATCATATCATAATAAACAGCTACATTATAAAGCGATGTAAAATACTAAAAAACAAGAACATGTCTGTGTTGGTTCATGTCATGAACTTAGCAGATGTAAAGCTATTTATAATATTTTATTCAATTAATTTATTCATTCATTTAAAAGAGACAAAAGAAAACAAATTCATCAAAAATAAAACATTGAATGAAAGTGCAGAAAGAAGAAAAAAAATCTTATATCACCCCATTATTTAAAAGAATATATAAAATAACTTTAAACAAACAATCACTTAACTCCATATCTGTAAAATTAACTGAATTATAACCCATTTTTGAGTTGGCTTATTTCAATTGCCTACTGCAGCCATCTTCAATTCAATTGTATCCAAAAGTTAATCAGCAGTAAAGAAACATCCGTTTATTATTTCTTGAAAGATTTTTCTAAATTTATCCAGCGGGTCATGAGATATTTTGCTAACAGACCGACACATTGATTCCAAATAAATAACGTTATAATTTTAAAGAAAGATCTTATGCATTCTAATAGTTCTTTGAATATGCTTTGGGAATGAGTCTCAGCTACTACCACACCAAATTTTATCTCAAATTTTTGTCAAATTGACTGAGTTGTAGTCAATTTTGTGTTGTTTAAGTTCAGTTAGCTGTGGCAGCCATCTTGAATTGGATGTACTTTAAAAGTCAACCAGTCGTAGAGAGCTATTCAGTGATTATTTCTTGAAAGTTTAATCAAAATCTATTCAGTTGTTCATAAGATATTTTGCTAACAGACAGATGCAGAATACAAACACAATTGTTGGCTTTTGGAAGCATGTGATGAAAAAGAGACTGGGTGAAAGTAACTACTTAAAATACCCTGAAGATGCATGTTCAATAATCCAGGTTGAAAAATCCAAAAAAGCTAAGTCTGGTCCTCTGGTCATTAAAAAATTAAAAGTTAAAGTTACTTTAAAAGTTTTAAGTAGTTACACGTTTTGTGTTAGTACAGTGTATACAAATATATTCATGCATGTCCAATTAGGCAACTTGAGGTAAGTTTTATTAATGTTGGATAAGTTTCTTGGTTACAATTAAATCCTGCTAACACAAAATCTGAATCTTGACTCATTTGTTGATCGGTTTGCCAGAAATCATCAAAATCGCAGAATACAGTTGCTGTGATAGTAGGGCAGCCTATGTTGTTATATAATTTTGGACTGAGAAACTGAACCAAGACTTCACCTAACAGTTATTTTCATTATCATTTTATTTGCTTATTAATATATTTTCTTCAGTCATACAAATACTGTCTGTAAAATGTTTTATATTTTTCTCATTTGATTTTTTAAACAATTTTCTTTGGTTACAATGGTTAATCACTGCTTTAAAAAATAAGAGTCAAGTACGGTTTCAAATCTATCTCTTTCTCCGAGATGAACGTGCCCCTCTGACAAAACCTCTGGCCCCAGCTAGGCCCCACCAGTACAACTGGTCTAGAACCGGAACCGCCACTGCCCCATTTGTTATATTTGTGAAAAAGTTATCAATTGTTGTGGCACTATGACATGTAATTCTTGTAGGCTTGGATATTAAAGGATAAAGATTCAAGCTATACATTGAATTTATAAATGTACTGATGTTATTGTCATCCGTTGTATTTAAGTTAAAAGTATGAAGTGCTAAAATATCTTTATATTTCAAAGTACTGTACTAACATATGTCTTTTTTATATTTGATGAAAAGTGTATTCACACAGCTGTCATCGAACTCTGCAACAGTTATATCAGTCTTCTTCAGCTCTGACCAACAGAGATAGAAAACATCCTGCCAGTTGTCGCAGAGGCAGTAAATCGTTGTCACCTCATCAGCAACTTCTGTGACTCTGACAGTTTCATCTCTCTACGGTCAGTTTGGTTTGACTTGAATTAAAAACAATAAAACATGTCAGGCTTTTATGAACTTTGTTATTTACAGGTAAGTTTTTCTTTCTTTCTTTTTTTATCTGTTTATGGGATGGCATACCAATGGAATCTCAAACAAAGAAACGGGGATTTTAATCAAAGCTCACAAGTGGTTTGAAGTAGTTTTACACAAATCCATTTATTTTGAACAAAGAAAGAAATGCTAAAACGAAATGCAATATGTATTTTTGACCTTTTTTGTATTGTATTTTGAAGAATACATTAAAAAAAGATGCTTAATGGCTTCTAAAAGCCCATTTTTGAGTACTGGTAAGTAATTTGTTGTTCCCTTTCAGTCATGTTCTCTCGGTGCAACATACTTGCTATGGGAATTGCGCCCCCGCTCGATTACCTGAAGGAATAAACTCACGCCTTTACGGCAGGGGCATCACCGCCGCACCAGAGGCCCCGCCCTCTGGGTATTTAGGCAGTGAGCGCCCCTCCATCTTCCTCTTTTTTGCCCTTCACCTCGCTTAAACACCTGAACTTCGTGGGACTTCTCTGTTGTCGCATCGCTCGACTGAGGTGAGCTCGCTCCCTACACTGAGCGTACAGAGACATTTTCCTGCGTACTACTGGGCTGGCGAAAGCTAGTCCGGCATTTTTCTACTCACCCTCGAAGTTTTCTTCTTTTCCGCAGGTTTCCGCTCGAAGGCGCTAACTGCGTCACAATCGCCTGCTAACCTTAGCAGGTTTTTGAGCGAAAGAAAGGACGACAGAGAAGACAACTTCGAAGAAAAGAATCTTCAAACCAACTCGACGCTTCTTAGGACATGGCTCCCGAGAAGGGAAGACGGAAGACAAGGAGAAAGACCAGGACGACAAGTCCTCGCTCGCGCCCTTGCCCCAGCGGCTGTGGCCGCTCCCTTTTGGCGACGGACACCCACGAGGTCTGTCCGGTCTGCCTGGGGATTCTGCATGCAAGGAAAGCGCTGGAATTCCCTGACTCTTGCCCTCATTGCCGTCGAATGTCGGCTGCAATGAGGAGATGACGGGCTGTCGCGCTGGCCAAATCCATGGCTAGAAGCGCGGCGCTCAAGGTCGCACGTCGGCTTCCCCCTGCTCCGGAACCCGATAACGTGGACCTGGAATGCAGCGGACGAGTCGGAGAGGACGAAATGTCGGACTCCTCGGGTGCCGCCGAGGACTCGACGCCTGAAGTGTCCGACCTAGACGCCAAATTTGGTGACAAGGGAGAAATCATGTGTTCCTCCCAGAACCTGGCGCACACTCACCCGGAACCGGACCTGTCGGTACCGGCCCTGTTCGACTTGTATCGTAGGGCAGCAGATGCTCTGCAGATCACGTGGCCGGACCCGACGCCTCGCCAGCAGGCTACGAGGCTAGCGGGAAGCTACTTCCATGCGAAACAACCAACAGCGTCGCAAAAGATGCCCATCTTTCCGGACTTCCTCACGGAGCTTAAACGCTCCTGGGTGGATCCCGGAGCTTCTATCATGCTCCCATTGTCCTGGCTCCTCGACGTGGTGGGAATGGAAGCAGCAGGCCTCGACAGCACACCCCCCATTGCATTGAAGAGACTCTGGCGGCTCACCTAGCCCCCGCCGCCTCGGGATGAAACCTACGTATCAACCTTGGTGCAGGTGTATCTGGCGGAAAAGCTGTAGCACGTCCAGGTAGCAAAAGACGAACAGGCCGCAACGGAAGCCGTGGAGGAGGCCCACCGTGCCTCGGACCTCGTGCTCCGCTTAATGGGGACAATAGCCATCTCCCAAGGCAAGGCGATGGCGGAAATGATTGTCGCCCAGCGCCATCTTTGGCTGACCTTATCGGACCTCCCGGAAAACCAGAGGTCAACTTTCCTCCAGCACCCGATCGACTCGACGGGGCTTTTCGGGGGAGCTCTGGAACGCGTCCAGACCAAACTGGAACAGAGACGTAAACAGGCGGAAGCCCTCCGCGAGGGGTTGCCAAGAAAGAACTTTGCCCCCCGTAAGGAGAACACAAATGGCCCCCCATGGAAGAGACCCGCAGGTTGCGGTGGAACTTTCCAGGGACAGCCGAGGATCTCGCCAGTCTCTCCAGGCGGAAAGCAGGCTCGGACCTGATGAAACAGGACGAACCGACAATCTTACAGGTTTATCCGCTCACGTGGTATGGGTACCTGATCCATTGGGCCCAGTCTCCCCTCGTAAAAGACTACGAGGAGCGAGCGGCATATGTGTGCGCACCAAACGCGACTCGACCATTGCATGTGTAAACAAAATAAACACTGTTTCAAACATGTATAAAAATAAAAGTACCAAAGCACAGACTGCCCTGGTTCTTGACTCGAGTCCCATTTTTATAAACCAACCATGTGGTCTAACTATGAACCGCAGCGAGACACGTGAGCTAGATCTCGCGGTATCTCCTGTCGGGCGACCAGCCTGTCCGGGGGAGGGCAAGAGGGGTCAAAGGTCACCCCTATGGCTCTCAAACGTGACGGGCTGCAACACAACATGCCATCCAGACTCAGCACGCATGCGCAGGCCTGGAAGGCGTGCCTACCAAATGATTGGGTCATGACAACAATTCGTCATGGACTCAAATTGCAATTCTCTAAGAGACCACCCCGCTTCACAGGGGTGCTACAATCTGAGATCAACCCTGCACGCGCACACGTGCTAAGATTCAAGATTCAAGATTCAAGTTCCTTTATTATCCCCGAGGGGCAATTAGATTTGCAGTCAATAGGTGTGCACAGATTCATACATACATATGCACTTACACACATGTACACATATAAACACAAGACAATAAGACATTAAAATAACAGTGTTAAAATTAGTGTGCATTAAGAAACCTGATTGCTACTGGGATAAATGAGTTTTTAAATCTGTTCGTTCTACATTTGGGTTGTAGAAACCTGCGTCCAGATGGAAGCAACCTGAACTCGTCATGGAGTGGGTGATCAGGGTTTGCCAGAATCTGCCTGGCCTTGTTCACTGACCTCACCTTGTGTAGGTCTGTGAGGTTCTTTAGGTCTATGCCAGTAGTTTTGTTGCACATCCTGACGATCCCCGAGAGTTTGCTTTTGTTCTTACAGGTTAAAAGTCCAAACCAACAGATGAAGGAAAATGTTAAAATAGACTCATCTAAGGGAGGAAATTTTGGCCATGCTGCAAAAATGAGTGATTAGTTTGGTCTCTGGACACAAGCTGCTCTCCGGCCATTACAGCAAGTACTTCCTGGTGCCCAAAAAGGATCGTTCTCTGAGACCAATTCTGGATCTCAGGACTCTCAACAAAAGGATTAAAACATTTAAGTTCAAGATGCTTACACTACGACAAGTTCTCCAGGCTGTGAGACCTGGAGACTTCACATGTACAGTAGATTTAAAAGATGCCTATTTCCATATAGGCGTTTGGAGGAAACACAGAAAATTCCTCCGTTTTGCTTTTGAGGGAATCGCTTATGAATTCAAAGCTTTACCCTTTGGTTTAAAGACTGCTCCACGCACATTTACAAAGTGTCTGGACGCCGCTCTGACCCCTCTCAGGAAAAGGACTCAGGGTCATGAACTACCTGGATGACCTGCTGATTCTGGCTGAAAGCAGAAAGCAGGCCCAGTCACACTCTTATAAGGTGATTTCTCACCTAGAGTCTCTTGGGTTTGTTATAAACCTGCAAAAGAGCAATTTAACTCCATCACGGGTTACCGTATTTCTGGGAGTACAGATCAACTCCATCCAGTACAGAGCATGGCTCTCAAAGGAACAAGTTTCCTCCATTCGCTCTTGCCTGAGCAAATTTAAATTAGACCATCGGGTCCCTGTAAAAACCTGCCAACGCCTTCTAGGCCTCTTGGCAGCAGCCATTCCATGTGTGCCACACGCATTACTGAAAATGCGGCCCATGCAGCTATGGCTGAACCAACGGATACAGCCTAACCTACCTAAACAAAGGGGGATAGTTAGGATAAATTCAGAGTGCCTGGAGGCTCTGGAACCTTGGAGAAACGTGTCCGTTTTCACGGATGGGGTCTCACTGGGAAAGGTATCATCTCGTGTGGTAATCACGACGGATGCCTCAAAAACAGGATGGGGGCAACCTGTAGGAACCAGAATGCCCGCAGCCTTTGGAACAAACAGGAAGCAAGATTACACATCAACTTCCTGGAATTGTTAGCCGTATTCCTGTCATTAAAATTATTCTCCCATAAAGGTATGATTGCTGGACAGCACGTCCTGGTGAAATCAGATAATAGGACCACAGTGTCCTTTATCAACAAAGAAGGAGGGACAAGGTCCCGGGCCCTCTTCCATCTGACACAGAAAATGCTCACATGGTGTGCTTCAAGGATCCTGTCACTCAGGGTGACTCATGTCCCTGGTGAACTAAATTACGGAGCAGACGCCCTCTCTAGAGGCCCTCTGCTGGCGTCAGAATGGAGCCTGAACCCACGGATTGTGGGACAGGTATGGTCACGATTCGGGAAGGCCTCTGTGGACCTGTTCGCCTGCAGGGCTAGCTCACACTGTGACCTCTACTTCTCCTTGAGGGAAGCAGACGCACCATTGGGTATGGATGCTCTGGCACATGATTGGCCAGCAGGGGTGCTCTACTATGCCTTTCCACCTGTCCCTCTGATCGGGGCGACATTGGAACGGGTACGCCAGGGAGCCCTCTCCCTGATTCTCATAGCCCCCAGATGGCCACAGAAAACGTGGTTTCCAGAGCTGATTTCAATGCTATCTGGAATACCATGGCATTTGCCTTCTCATAGGGACCTCCTGACTCAGGCGCATGGTCAACTATTTCACCCGCGTCCAGAGTTGTGGCAACTTTCAGCCTGGCCTTTGAAGGGGTCTGGCTGAGAGCCTAGGGCTTCGGTTGCTTTGTACCAAAAAATAAAAATAAACTCAAGGAAGTTTTACAGGGGCCTGTGATGTTACCCTGTGCTTGGCCTGGGTTTTCTACCTCCACATTTGCCATATTTATGCCCATTGGAGACATCATGTTGTTGTTTACATGTGGCATTTTTTCTCCTCTTAGCATATGCTTTCTACAGAAAGCAGCTGGGAGATGCCTGTCTTTAAGACGGATGCTCTCACATACACTTTGCTGAGCATTTCAAGGGCGTGAATGGATTACGTTCCCATAGCAAGTATGTTGCACCGAGAGAACATGACTGAAAGGGAACTGAAAGTTATGCACCATAACTCATGTTCCCTGAAGGAAGGGAACGAGGTGCAACATATCTAGCCCTTTTCAATGCTGAAAGCTCGGTGAAGTGCAATTGTTGAGGAAGATGGAGGGGCGCTCACCGCCTAAATACCCAGAGGGCGGGGCCTCTGGTGCGGCGGTGACGCCCCTGCCGTAAAGGCGTGAGTGTATTCCTTCAGGTAATCGCGGGGGCGCAATTCCCATAGCAAGTATGTTGCACCTCGTTCCCTTCCTTCAGGGAACATGAGTTATGGTGCATAACTTTCAGGTTTCTTTTTCAGAAATAGATCCTGTCTAACTCTGAATTTTTGGAAATGCCTTGTATCTGTGACTTTCCTTCCCTCCATTGACTATGGTGACAACATGAATGCTCCTACAAGCACCCTGCAGATGTCGGACACTGCTATCACGGTCCGCTAAGATTCATAACTGGCTGTGATTATCATACCCACCACCACATCCTGTATTCACTGGTTAACTGGACATCACTAACTTCACGCAGACTCTTCCATTGGTAGATTTTCATCTTTAAATCACTTCTTGGTCTGCTGCCTTCATACATCTCCTCCTACATGTCTTTGCATGAGTGCAACTACAGCGTGTGCTCTCCTCTTAGGACATGATTACCTGCTGTGTTCCCTCAGTGAGAACTAAACTAGGCAAAAGGGCCTTCTCCTACTCCGCTCCTGTATCCTGGAACACCTTGCAAAAATATCTGAAGCTCTCGACCTTGACCTCTCTAAGTGGCTTCAAACATCTGCTAAGTTCATGGCACAAACCAACACAGAGATGTTGCTGTTTTTAGTATTTTACATAGCTTTATAATGTAGCTGTTTTTTGTTTCATTTTTTAAACATTGTTTCTTCCAGTTACTTTTCATGTTACAGTATATGCTTAACGAGTGTCTACTGTTGTCATCTGTGTGTGTGTTCTTTGTTTAAAACAGGTGTTTCTTGGAAATGAGTCCTTGAGGGTTTAATGACATTAACCTGTATAAATGTTCCTGTTTTTAGTTTTCTAAATCACCTTATGATTAGGCAGCTTGACAGTGCAGTGGTTAACACTGTTGCCTCACAGCAAGAATGTCCTGGGTTCAATCCCCGGTTCCCCGTGTCTCACGTTGTCATCCCCGGGTCTTTCTGTGTGGAGTTTGCATGTTCTTCTCATGCTGGCGTGGGTTTTCTCTGTGTACTCTGGTTTCCACCTACAGACTAAAAACATGCATGTTAGGCTGATTGGTGACTCTAAATTGTCTCTAGGTGTGAGTGAGAGTGAAAGGTTGTTTGTCTCGTTTGTCTATGTGGCCCTGTGATGGACTTGCGACTTGTCCAGGGTGTACCCCGCCCCTCGCAAAGTGATTGCTGGACATGGGCACCGGCGACCCCCGTGACCCAAAATGGAAGAAGCGGGTAAAAGATAATGGATGGATCGCAATTGGGATTTGTCTGGTTAAATAAAGGTTAATAAAAAAATAATCTAGCCGTTTTTTGCTACTATTCTTCTTGATTGTCCTTTTGGTTGCTATTTTGTTTTGATTGTTTTGATTTGTAAAAAAAAAGAAAAAAGAGAGAGATAGAGAAAAACTTAAATTTGTACCTATGCCTATTTTATGACTGTCTATTGTTGTCTTTATTGTTGTCTTTATTCTCTGTTGTCATCATTCTATTATGAAATCAGGTCTCTCTTGTAAACTAGTCCCCGAGGCTCAATGGGATTAATCTGTCTAAATAAAGGTTGAATTAAAAAATAAACGTTGACTTAGGGAAAAAAGTTATGAAACTGTAACTCCTTTGCCTTTTTCAGCCTTGAAAGGTCTTCGATCAGTGACTGGACAAACAAGAACTTTAAATTTTTAGTCAGTCTTAGTCACTTGACAAAAAATGAAACTTCCTTTGGACTTTAATCACACAACAAAGACTCAAAGTCTCAAACAGCTCCTTAGTTTAACAGATAGCAGCTTCTGTATATGATATTTTGCAATGATTAATACTTTAAAAAAACATAAAGACCATCTATTTTCCAAGGAGTTCAAACAAAAGTACACACCTAATGAAAGAAAATATGTTTTAACACCCTAAAAAGTGAGAAAATAAATTCATGCAGTGCGAGAATCAAACGTCATCCTTGATGTACTAAATAAAACCTGTTTCATTCACAATTCTGTATTAAAGCTGGTGTTATTATAAATCAATGATGATAAAAACTAAAGCTTTAGGATTTCCTTGATTTTTGTTTTGTCTGCACTCTTTTCCAACCAGTCAAAACCCAAAACTACAAGTCTGCAAGTGCTTCAGAAAATTATAAAATGGTCCATCCAATATTTTTTTTTTTAGCAAACATCAACATTTCAGCCGTTGCTTCTTTTGACCTCCACCAAAAGGCCAAATGAAACTAACAGGTTTCTCTTCTTTTTACCAAGTATTTGTATGTACTATATTTGGATGTTGTTGATGGATGTGGACATAGGATGTTTTTTGCAATTCCATATTAAAGAAAGCATAGATCAGGGGTAAAAACATGACGTAATGAGTCAAAAGCACAGACTTCAGAAAAAAAAATCTGTCTATGTTTAATCAATCCTGAAAATAAATTAGGCCTTGATATCCTCATTGAGTCACTAAAAGCAGCAATTAAATATACAGCGGTTATTATGGTTGTCTTTTCTTAATTTGGCTCAAGAGAAAACAAAGCGAGCATGGAGAGGTGTTCAAATTTCCTGTTTTTAATTTGAAAATAGAAATAAAATACAAGCACCATGTGTTTTAGAGTCACCGACAACTCAATAAAGTTTATTTGTCTAATCTATCACCCGGATGAGCACACAGTTTTTTTTTATCAGAAAGTATATTTGCACATGCGGTCATAAATCACAGTCCTCTGTTTCCTTTGCGTTCTTCGGTTGTTACCTTTGTCGGACGAAAAATGTGAAATAGTAGATTACCTTCACAAGGGTCACTATTCAAACAACCTCTATCTATTCAATATAGTCATAGGCACCATTTTTTTTATTATTAATACTAAAAACACCTCAGGGCAAAGTACAAAAATAAATAAACTGAGCTCATTTCAATTTTAATTAACAAGTGCAATTTAATCCCATTTATTTTTCAAAACTTTAACTCCAAATACAGTTGTGCAATTCACTCATATAGTCAGATGAAAATTCAAATCTAATGACAAGCAACACAATTCAACCCAAGTGAGTTCAATTCAGTACAGATTCAATGAATTAATGGTTCAGTCCTGAATGTCATATTAGAGTTCAGCTGTTTAACACAGCCAAATATGCAGTGCCTCAAATCAAAACACCTAAACTAAATATTGCCTTATTCTTACATAAAGCTAGATGTAAACAGTTTAACAATTCACATTTAGGCCAAATGTAGTTCATTTGTCCAACAAAGTTCAGTCAGGTCATCTGAACAATTTTCTTTCTTCCCCTTTTTTTGTGGTTATTGAGACGTTTTGTCCTTCATCCAAAGGACTTCATCAATCTAAGGAGCCACAAACAAACTCAGTCCCACAAGCAGCACACTCCGATAGTGAACCAACCAGTTTACTGGTTACAGGATAGTTTCTGGGGCCCGCCCTCTCCCCTGTCAACTCCTCTGAGGCAGCCATAGCCAAAGTGGTTCAAAACATCAAAGGTCATGCTCCATAATCCATGTGGAAAAATCCAACAAAGCTCAGTCAGGTCATCAGGACTATTTCTTTCATTTTTTTTGTTTGTTTTTGAGACGTTTCATCCTGGGCAGCATGGTGGGACAACTGGTAGAGCTGCTGCCTCTCAGCGAGCTGGTCCCCAGTTCAAATCCCGGTCCAGGGGCCTTTCTGGGTGGAGGTTGCATGTTCTCTCTGTGCATGCGTGGGTTTTCTCTTGGTACTCCGGTTTCTTCCCACAGACCAAAAACATGCATATTAGACTGATTGGTAACTACATTGACCCTAGGTGTGAGTGAGAGAGTGAGTGGTTGTTTGTCTCGTTTGTCTCTATGTGTCCCTGTGATGGACTTGAGTTGCGACCCATCCAGGGTGTACCCTGCACTTCACACAGTGATTGCTGGACATGGACACCGGCAACCCCCATGACCCAAAATGGAAGAAGCGGGTAAAAGATAATGGATGGATGAATGGATGGATGGTTTCATCCTTTACATTCATTAGTTTGTTTGTCTTTTTAGCAAACATGTTCATTTGGGCTCAAATGACAGCATGCTGTTTCTGTGATCAACATAATGAACTTATTTGAAAATTTTTATACAATTTTCTTGACCTTTTCAATGACCTGATATTCTGTTCTGTTGGACTTGCAGGACTGCAAGAACCCCTCAGGGATGTGTGTTGAGCACACTCCTGTTCACTCTGCTCACATATGACTGTGCACCTACCCAAACAAGTTGTCATTTTGGGCGAAAATTTATCGCGGCTATCCATAGGGGGAACGTCGCCATAATTTTATTTGGATTTATATGTGTATAGAGTTATCATTGGTGTGTATGCAGATGTTTTATTAATTGTATTTAGTCATTTATGTTCTTGTCTTTCCCGCTAACCGGAAGTGCGCCGTCTGGGTAATGACTGCGGAAGTGCTGGAACGGAAGTCTGTGGCATATAGTCTATTCTTAGTGATCAGGGGCCTCATGTATCAACCGTGCGTGCGCACAAAAACATTGCGCACGTCACTTTCCACGCAAAAGCCCGTATGTATCAAAACTGAACTGAACGTGAATATATGCGCATCCAGGTACATATCCACGCAAGCTCCCGAGCAGGCGTACGCACGTTTCTGTGGTTCTTGTTCCTTTGGCGACACTTACAGGTGTTTCAGAGAAACTGAAGCCCCACAGTCTGTGGTTGACTTTAAGAGCGGCTTGAAGACCTTTCTTTTCAACCGAGCATACTCTTCCTCCTCATGATTCTACTTTTGATCTGAGTTGATACTGTTGTTGATTTTAATTGTTTTATTATTTGTCTTATTGACATTCAAATATGTTGCACCTTGTAGCACTTTGAGATTTCCATTAATGAAAAGTGCGTTATAAATTGAATTCATTATTATTATTATTATTATTATTATTATTATTAACAGTTCAAGATGTGAAAATGATTAATATTCCCTCCAAACACACGATTAACAAGTATTACATCCACATGACGCAGTGAAATAAAGGACGCGCAACGTTGTGCCAAAAATAAATTTAACAGGAACGGATTCATTCAGCCTTACTGGAGGTTATAATAAATAGTGTAACACGCAGAGCATTTATTTAGAAACAGATATAGTTTTCCGATCTAGGATATGGCTTATCAGCCGTTTTCAGAAATAATAATTTTCCAGTTTGGCACTACTGCTGCGCTCTGGGGAGCCGTGCATCACGCGTGCATACAGAAGCAGCGGTCAAACTGTTCCACAGAGGGAGCTGCAGGTCGATCGGGACTGTGCAGTCCAGTCCACACAAAGCCGGATCATGTCCAATGGAATGTCTCATCCATATGATTCCAAAGGCTGAGTGGTCGCGCTTGGAGCGCGCGCGCACCCTCACCGGTGTCGACACGGCAGCTGGAGGTGTTTCATTATCTGCGTTTATTGTAGATTTCTCCAAAATGACACGTGAAAGTACACCTTATATAACTTGTAGGAGAGCAAAAGCTTCACAGACAGACTGCGCACAGGGCTGCGGGGCGCGCGCTGCGTCTGGAGACTCCAACATCATGTCATGAAAAGTCTCCACCAAGACGCACAGACTCGTTTCTTCACATCATCTACATAAACAAAGATCTATGTTCTAGCAAACATCCAAGTAAGTTCCTCTGTGTTTACAGTAATAATGGTAATAAACTCGTGCGCAAAGTTAATATTTCCACACAGAATGAATGAATGAGCCGGTTCGCGCACCACAGCAGGGTGCGCGCGCACACAAATACCGACAATCACTCGTTCTTTGCATGATGAACACATTTTATTACTATTCTTACTTAGGATGTTTGTCCTCACTCATATTATATTGAATTCATTATTTTCCCGAATCTAGAAATCATTTCTGATCGCGCAGGGATCAAACAAACATGTCCTTCACACATGCAGGAAGTAATTTGCATCTGTTTAACATATGTAAATGTAGGCGTGTCAGGGGAGGTGTCTCACGTGCGCTCAGTTCCACGTCAATTGTGATGTACAAAAGGAATGTGCGTGGATTCAGGTGTACGCACAGTTTGATAAATCTGGATCTTTTTGTGCGTAGACACTTTTCTGGATTTCACCGTACGTCACTTTTCAGTAGGAAATCCACGCAGGTTTTTGGTACATGAGGATCTTCTATTGTAGATCACTCATTGAGCAGCTTCAGATTTGAGAAACTGTTTCAGTCTGAGGCCCATAACCGAACAACACTTCATGTGAAAGAACAAACACACCTTACATTTATTGAAGCAACTGTGTTTGCTTGATTTTTACACATGCCTTCTTTTCCTTAAGTGACTCCAGCCTGTTCTTCTCTGTAGGCTGTCCTTTCCTTCCTGGTAGTGTATCCTACCCTTCTCGGCAGTCTATCACCCAGCTCCTTGAGATCTACGAGGATGAAAACATAAACAGCATAAATTATAGATCACCTGCTCTACTCTTCTAGCAAATTTTGCTTGGAAATTAAAACAATGTCTCTGCAGAGTTTCTTTTAGAAACCGCTGTGGTTGAACAGTGGTCACCACACAGAGCTGCTAATGGACCCATGATTGTCATTAGCTTCCTAAGTGCTCCCTGGCTGCATGCAAAAAGCCAATTCAACCTTTTTGGGTGAGACTTTGTAGGGAAAGCGTGGCTTATTTCAAACTTATGTGTGACATGAAATATTCAGAGAACGAAGCCTTTCCCAATTAGCTAAACTGTGGGTGGTGAATGATGCTGGTTTGACTGCAAACACTGAATGGATGAATATGAGACCACCATGCTGTCATGCCCCACCACAAGGTTCCTGTTTCTGCTAGAATCAAAAACAGCTCTTCCCGAAGATGCTTGTCAACAAGCATCAAAAAGGGTCCATTTTAAACCTGGTCTTGGGGCCTTTCTGTTTATAAACTTTAATTTCATAGATATAAAAAGACTGGAAGAGTGTGACGCGTCCGGGATGAGGATCAGTTCCTCCAAATCCGCGGCCATGGTCTTGAGCCGGAAAAGGGTAGAGTGCCTTCTCCGGGTCGGGGAGGAGGTCCTGCCCCAAGTGGAGGAGTTTAAGTATCTCGGGGTCTTGTTCACGAATGAGGGAAAACTGGAGCGTGAGATCGATAGGCGGATAGGTGCAGCGTCCGCAGTGAAGCGGGCGCTGTACCGGTCTGTCGTGGTGAAGAGAGAGCTGAGTCAAAAGGCAAAGCTCTCAATTTACCGATCAATCTACGTTCCCACCCTCATCTATGGTCATGAGCTTTGGGTTGTGACCGAAAGAACGAGATCTTGGATACAAGCGGCTGAAATGAGTTTTCTCCGCAGGGTGTCTGGACTCTCCCTTAGAGATAGGGTGAGAAGCTCAGTCATCCGGGAGGGACTCGGAGTAGAGCCGCTGCTTCTCCACATCGAGAGGAGCCAGTTGAGGTGGCTCGGGCATCTGGTTAGGATGCCTCCTGGACGCCTCCCTGGTGAGGTGTTCCGGGGACGTCCCACCGGGAGGAGGCCCAGAGGAAGACCCAGGACAAACTGGAGGGACTATGTTTCTTGGCTGGCCTGGGAACTCCTTGGGATTCCCCTGGAGGAGCTGCTCCAAGTGGCTGGGGAGAGGGAAGTCTGGGCCTCCTTACTTAGGCTGCTACCCCGTGCAACCCGACCCCGGATAAGCAGAAAATAATGGATGGATGGATGGATTTAGCTAATTTTAGCTTTTTGACGCTGTTCTGTTTCTTTCAGGTTTTACTGTTTTCTACTTTTATTTACCGTAATGTTCTGTTACATTGAGTTCCCTTTCAGTCTGGTCTCTCAGTGCAACATACTTGCTATGGGAATTGCACCCCGCGCGATTACCTCAAGGAATATACTCACGCCTTTACGGCTAGGGACGTCATCGCCGCGCCAGAGGCCCCGCCCTCTGGGTACTTAAGCGGCTTGTGCCCCTCCATATTTCTCTTTTTTGCCCTTCACCTCACTTAAACCTGAACTACCTCTTCGCGGAACTTCTCTGTTGCTTCATCGCTCAACCTGAGTTGAGCTTGCTCCCTGCACAGAGCGCACAGAGAATTATTCCTACGTACTACTGGACTAGCGAAAGCTAGTCCGGCACATTTCTCTTAACCCCAAAGTATTTTCTCTCCTCTCTCTACAGGTTGCTTTGCTCGACGGCGTTAACTACACCACAAGAAAAAGCTACCTCGCTAACTCCTAGCGAGCTAGCCAGCGAAAGCAACGCGACGGAGGAGACATTTCAAGAAAAAAGAAGAAAGTTTCTGGAAGGACTCGCTCGCCTCCTCTCGGACATGCCTCAGGAGAAAGGAAAACGAAAGGCGAGACTTCCAAGGAAAACCAACGGGACGGCGAGCCAAACTTTGCGCGCCTGTCCCAGCGGATACGGCTTTTCCCTAGCAGCAACGGACACCCATGAGGCCTGTCCAGTCTGCCTGGGAATGCTTCATGCAAAAACAACGCTGGATACGCCCGACTTTTGCCCACATTGCAGCTTCATGATGGATGCGGTGCTGCGGCATCAGGTTGACCTCATCGCCAAGGCCATGGGCTCTTCAGCGACACCAGCGGACGCAGACACCACGGAGCCCCTCACTCCCACGCTGGAGTTAGAGAACATGGCTCTTCATGACAGCACACGTGTCGAATGGGGCGACAGCCCTGACGTGTTGGCTCCCATTGTGGACCTAACAGTCGAATTCGACACCCGTGGCATGATGAACGAGGACAAGATCTCGATTTCAGCCTCGGGCAAATTTTCAACGGAGGAGGCAGACGTGGAACTGGAGGATCAGGGTGAAGATCTCTCCTAGATACCTGTGCTTCCAGAAACTGACTTTTCCATCCCTGCTCTGTTCGACTTGTGCCACAGAGCAACGGACGCGCTGCACATCCCATGGCCTGAACCTCCGCCTCGCCAACATGTCACGAGACTGGCAGGAACCTATTTTTACTCGAAGCAGTAGGCCGTCACGAGGCAAAAGATGCCAGTGTTCCCGGACTTCCTCACAGAATTAACTCTCACCTGGACTGAACCAAGAGCCCCTATGCTTCTCCCCCTCTCACAGTTCCTCGACATGGATGGGATGGATGAAGTGGGAATAGCTAACGTGCCTCAGATTGAGGACACACTAGCGTCTCACCTGGCTCCTAAATCATCAGGATCAAAACCAACTCTCCCCAGCAAGGCTTGTCGAGCCTCAGCGTCTCTACTCGAGAAATGCTACAGGGCTCAGGGACTCGCGGCACGCGCCATGAACGTGTCCGCGTTAATGCAAGCTTACCTGGCTGAAAAACTGCAATAGCTCCAAACAACAACGGACAAGCAGGCGGCTGCCGAATTGCTGGATGAAAGCCCGCAGAGCAACAGACTTTGTGCTCCATATGATGGGGACAGCTGCTGTTGCGTAGGGTAAGGGAATGGCGAAAGTGATCATCGCGATCCGCCACCTCTGTATGACTCTGACTGATCTCCCGGAGGGACAGAAGGTACCTTTTCTCCACCACTCGATAGAGCCGGAGGGATTATTTGGTAAAGCTTTGGGGCGAATTCAAACCAAGGTGGACCAAAGACGCAGACATGCGGAAACTCTCCGGGTGGGCATTCCCCGGAGAAGCTTCGCCCCTCCCCAAGGGAGTCTTCTGGCAGCAGACCTACGCAGTCTCGGCACCACTCTGCAACGCGTGCCACACCGCAGGAGCGGCCAGCATATGAGGAGGAGCCCAGGCAAAGACCCCCACAGGGTCCACCCCGTACCGAGCACACATGGAGCAAAAACAGGTTTGTCCCTCGCCAGGCGACCAAGCACAGGGCCTCCTTGGCAAATCGTCACAACAGACAAAAACGTGCCTGATGAACCAGGTCCATGTTTCCACATTACATTGGGTGACCTCCATGCATTGTCTATACATCCAATGTGTACCAGATGTGCACCTGACCGGTCAAAGTTCACACTAAGGCCTAATCCTGCATAAACTCCCAAGGTCTTGACTCTGAACCATAGGAGTCTAGACTTTGATCTCTCTTCCTTTCCACCTGCTCCTGTCCTCACTCAGGAACAGGAAAGGCGACAGGCTCTCTGCCCAGTGAGGGCTTTACGCACCTACATGCAGAGAAGAGCCGAATGGAGGAAAACAAACCAACTGATCGTCTGCTTTGCAGCACCTGCTACCGGGAGAGCCCTATCAAAACAATGCCTCTCACATTGGGTGACTGAGGCCATTAAAAGGGCCTACAGTAGCAAAGGTCAACAGGTACCCTCTGGAGTGCATGCTCACTCCACTAGGGGCTTGGCCACTTCCTGGTCATTATTCAAGGGTGTACCAGTCGCAGACATCTGTGCTGCTGCGAATTGTAGCCCGTTAAATACTTTTGCAAAGCATTACAGTTTGGATGTTACTGCGGGTGACGTCACTCAGGCTGTCCTTTCTAACACACAATAGAAAGTAGCCTTGAGATGCCTTGCTGGTCAAAGGCAGACGTTCACTCTAGCATGCATTTTACCGAGCATTTCAAGGACGTGAATGGATTACGTTCCCATAGGAAATATGTTGCACCGAGAGACCAGACTGAAAGGGAACTGAAAGTTATGCACCATAACTCATGTTCCCTGAAAGAAGGGAACGAGGTGAAACATAGCTGGCCCTTTTCAATGCTGAAAGCTCGGTGAAGTGCAACTTTGGAGAAAGATGGAGGGGCGCAAACCGCTTAAGTACCCAGAGGGCGGGGCCTCTGGCGCGGCGATGACGCCCCTAGCCACAAAGGCGTGAGTATATTCCTTCAGGTAATCGCGCGGGGGCGATATTCCCATAGCAAGTATGTTGCACCTCGTTCTATTCCTTCAGGGAACATGAGTTATGGTGCATAACTTTCAGTTTTTTAGTTATGATTTAGCTATGTTTAGCTTTTGGCTGCCTTTCTGTTACTTAGAATTGTGTTTTGCTAACTTTAGCTTTTGCTAATGTTTTGTTGATTTTAGTATTTGTTTTGATCATTTTAGCAAGTTTTCTGCTGCTTTAATTTTTTAGCTTATGTCAGCCTCCTTCCTCCAAAGAAAATAAAAATGTAACATCTGCCCACTAAAATCATGACTTTTATGGAAATATAGATGGTCAGTGAATATGATCGTGTTTACCAGGTATTGCAAAGTACAATGTAAACATGCAGCAGCGTCCCCTATGGTCACAAAATACGATGGCCACAGAATATGGTGTAACACAAGCAAACAGATGAACATGTGGTACTTCCTGTTTATAACTGTTGTATTCATCTGTTCATGAGGTTGGCCACAGGACTTTATCATCTTTTAACATGTTCCAGACTCAGTTTAGGTTTTGGAATTGGAATAAACTATATTCATCCTCTAAAGAAGCTATTCAACTAAACTGCTCAGGGGGCCACATTTACTGAAAGCCAGCAGCTCAGGGGCCGGACATCCAGCAATTAATGTCATTATATAAATAAACCAAGTACTGAAATGATCTATTAGCTTTTAAATGTGTTTATTTAGTTGCAGTGAATCATAAATGCAATTAACAGAACCCAAAACCAGACCATTACGGTATATATTATATAATAATAATAATAATAATAATAATAATAATAATAATAATAATGAATTCAATTTATAACGCGCTTTTCATTAGTGAAAATCTCAAAGCGCTACACACATTGAATGCTACACACATTCATACACCGGTAGCGGCAGACTACCATGCAAGGTGCTTTCCAGTCCTACCGGGAGCAACTCGGGGTTAAGTGTCTTGCCCAAGGACACAACGACACATGGTGTGGGGAACCGGGATTCGAACCGCCAACCTTCCGATCGGGGGACGACTGCCATTACCACTACGCCACGGCCGCCCATATAATATATATATATATATATATATATATATATATATATATATATATATATATATATATATATATATATATATATATATGCTTTAACAGAGTAACCGAGTTATCGACAGATCGAGTGCTTTGACTTCTATCGAGGCTTTTTTGTCCACCTCGAGTGCCCGTAGTGACGTCATCACGTTGCGGTAACGTCAGTATGTCACATCACGTGATTAAAAACCGAGCGCGGGGTAGCTTTTAGCTTTTAGTAGACGCTACAAAATGTATTCCTTTGTGTGCACGGATGTATGGAGCTGGTCCAGTCTTGTCAAAAAGGTAAAACAGTTTATAATTTTATAAATTGCGCTACTCATTGAATCATCCTGTTGATTTTCTTTGCTTTGAACACCGTAGTAGATTGTGACAGCAGGGGGCTGTGTTGCATTGCAGTTCACATATATAACACGGCCGAAACGGCGTCCTCTCTCTCGTTTTACAAACAAAAAGAAACAAATATTCATCTCTATAGACCTATTAAAAACCTATAAACACAATCTCTAAAAGTAAACCTAAATTGCACAGCACTGTAGGCGGTGGTACGGTAATAATAATAATAATAATAATAATGAATTCAATTTATAATGCACTTTTCATTAATAAAAATCTCAAAGTGCTACAATGTGTAACAAGGTAAAGGTAAAAAATAAAACAAGTGATAAAATCAAATAAAATCTATAATAATATCGACTAAGATCAAAGATAAAATCATGTAGATTTAGGCTTGCTTAAAAAATAAATAAAATAAAACAAGTGATAAAATCAAGTAAAATCAATAAAGATAACAGCTAAGATCAAAGATAAAATCATGTGAAAGCAGAATAGGCTTGCTTAAAAAGAAAAGTCTTAATGCCGATTTTAAAGTCAACCAGTGACTGTGGAGCTCTCAGGTCGTCAGGGAGGGAGTTCCACAGGCGGGGGGCAGCCACACAGAATGCTCGGTCTCCCATAGTCCTCAATTTGGTCCGAGGAATATGAAGTAAATTACTGTTCTGTGATCGTAGAGACCGGGTGGATGAATATGGTGCAAGAATGTCCTTTAGATAGTCAGGTGAAGTTCCGTGCAAGCATTGATGGGTAATGAGAGCAGTTTTATATTGAATTCTGTAGGTGACAGGAAGCCAATGGAGGTTATGGAGAATGGGTGTAATATGATCAAATTTGCGAACTCTCAACAGAATCCTAGCTGCACTGTTTTGAATATATTGAAGCTTCTGAATGTTTTTGCCAGGGATACCAATAAACAGGGAGTTGCAGTAGTCGAGCCTGGAGGAGACAAAGGCATGGACAAGTTTCTCAGCATCAGGAAAAGTCAGAGATGGGCGAAGTCTGGAGATGTTTCGGAGATGGAAGAAGCAGGTTTTAAACAGATGCTTAATGTGATTTTCAAATGTGAGATGAGAGTCCATTTTTATTCCAAGATTTGTAACAGAGGTGGAGAGGGGGATGTCTTGACCAGAGAAGGAGATTGTTGTTAAAGTTGATGTTTGTACCTGGTGAGGGGTGCCGATCAAAATGGCCTCGGTCTTGGAGCAGTTCAGTTGAAGAAAGTTTTGATTCATCCATGCCTTTATTTCCTCCAGGCAGGCAGAGAGAGCAGTGAGTGCAGTGAGAGCAGTGAGTGAAGATGGAGATAGGGATGATGATGATGCTCCAGTCCTGATGTAAAGTTGTGTGTCGTCGGCATAGCAGTGAAAGGAAATGTTGAACTGATTAATAATTTGACCCAAAGGCAGCATGTAAAGGGAAAACAGCAGGGGCCCCAGAACCGACCCCTGAGGTACACCACAGGAGACACCGACTGTCTGGGAAGTGGCATTGCCAAGACTGACACATTCCAGCCTATTGGAGAGGAAAGATCTGAACCAGTCCAGGACAGTGTCACAGAGACCGACCTCCACATGAAGACGGTGGAGGAGGATACTATGGTCCACAGTGTCGAAGGCTGCAGTGAGGTCAAGGAGGACAAGGATGGAGGGAGAACCAGTGTCAGCAGCCATGAGGACATCATTTGTTACTCTCAGCAGTGCAGTCTCAGTACTGTGAGCTGCTCTGAATCCAGACTGGAACTTCTCATACAGAGAGTGTTGCTGTAGGTGGTCCTGCAGCTGAGTAGCAACAGCTTTCTCCAGCACTTTGGACAGAAATGGGAGGTGGGAAATTGGCCGGTAATTTGAAAAAATGTCGGGATCCAAATTAGATTTTTTCAGAAGAGGCCTAATGATGGCAGTTTTTAGAGGCAGTGGAACATGACCAGATTGTAGAGACTGATTTATTATTTGTGTGATTAATGGGCTAATTGCAGAGTGATTGGATTTTATGAGAGATGA
Organism: Garcialebias charrua; assembly: GCA_038048925.1. Lineage (NCBI taxonomy): Eukaryota > Metazoa > Chordata > Actinopteri > Cyprinodontiformes > Rivulidae > Garcialebias > Garcialebias charrua. The sequence continues at coordinate 38,643 of JBBPBX010021903.1, forward strand.
GGGGAAGGGATCCAGGGCGCAGGATGAAGGCTTCATTTTCTTGATGATGGTCTCCACCTCACTCTGAACAACTTCATCAAAGCTGCTCAGGGTCCCAGAAAGCAGACGGGTAGATGGCACACTAAGATCAGGGAGGTTGTGGAGCTGGGATCTGATAGTGTCAACTTTGTTTTTAAAAGATGAGAGGAACAGGTCGCATTTTTGAACAGAGACCTCATGAGTTTGTTTAATGGGATTAAGCAGATGAGTTATTGTGGTGAAGAGCTGTTTAGAGTTTCCAGGGCAGGTGTTGATGATGTTGGAATAATATTTGGAGCGTGCTTCTTTAAGAGAATAGGCGTACGCTTTCTGATGTTCTTTGTACGCTTGCTTATGTACCGAGAGACCAGATGATTTTACACGTCTCTCAATAGCACGGCCAGTTGCCTTCATCCTGCGCAGCTCACCAGTGTACCAGGGGGCTGAACGGGAGAAAGACACCAGTCTTGTCTTCAAGGGAGCATGTAGGTCCAGAAGCTCCTGGAGAGATTGGTTGTAATAATTCACAGAGTCATCTGCAGATGAGTGATTGACGGCAGTCAGGGCGTGAAGATCAGCAGACAAAACATCAGGGGAAATGTTTTTATAGTCACGGAACTGGATAGGTCGTTTTGGGTTAGAAGAGGCGAAGTTGAAGGCACTTCCAGGGAGATGACCCTGTGGTCTGAGACACCCAGGTCATATACAGACAAGTTATTGATGAGTACAGTGTCTGTAATCACCAAATCCAGAGTATGCCCCCTGTTGTGCGTAGGGGCGTCCACATGTTGGGTGAGGTTGAGAGATTCCAAAAGAGACTTAAAATCTGTAGCCAGAGGGGAAGATGAATTGTCCATGTGGATATTTAGATCGCCAAGAAAAATAGTTTTTACAGGGGAGGTGCAGAAAAAGGTGAGGAGGTCATGCATTTCTGAGTTAAATGAAACATGCGGTTTGGGAGGTCTATAAATCAATATAACGTTCATCAGGAGTGGGGCTTTGAAGTTGAAGGCCAAACATTCGAAAGAGGAAAAATTATGAGAAGACAGATGTGACAATTTTAAATTACTGCGGTAGATTACAGCCAGACCACCACCGCGGCCAGTGCAGCGGGCTCTCTGCAGATAACTATATCCAGAGGGACAAGCTTCATTCAGAGAACTGAACACGTCTGGTTGATGCCAGGTTTCTGTGAGGCACATGAAGTCCAAGTTTTTCTCCAGAATGTGATCATGAATTAAACATGATTTGTTCGATAGTGATTGTACATTGAAAAGTTCTATTTTAATGCCAGTTGGTGTAGGAGCGTTTTGAACCGGTTTGAGCAAACTGAAGTCCACTCCACGTTTTCCTTGCCACTTTGGGCGCTGTGGACTACAAGGGACTACAGACGCAGCGTCCTGATGACGTAGTAGAGGTGCGACACGTCTCCCGCACGGAATCAATTCAGAGCGAGAGTAAATGGATTTCCTTCGCGAGCCTCTATGGATGTAACGAGGTCTGCGCAGAAGTCCCAGTTGTTTGATGATGGAAACAGAAGGTGGAATGGAGCAGTTGTTAAGTCCAAGCAGCTGCGAAGCGGAGTAGGTCAACATCACACCAGCCAAGCCCGGGGAAGCTAGCACAGAGCTAGCCGCTAACAGCAGACCCACAGCTCCGAGAGAAATAACCAAGCAGTGAGATGTAACTCGGTTGAGCATCACTTGAAGAGGAGCACAGGAGAAAGTCCAGAACAGTCCAGATGACACAGGAGGTTGACAGAAGCAGCAGGTAAGCAAAACACAAAAACTGCAGTGACAGGAGGCAGACAGCCCAACATTCCGGTTAGGAAGTACTAACTAAGCTGTCCGTAAAGTCCTTATTAAAAAACCACTGAGCAAAATAAGTCCAGATAAATGTCCTAAAAAAATGTCCTAAAAAATATCCAAAAAATAGCAACAGTAAAATAACTATTTAGCGTGGAGAAGCGGCGACATCACGCCAGCGTCCTCTCCAGCTGCGTTCTATCGGTGGTGTGGCTATGGCCCCATTTGTTTTTGAAGTTTCGGTTCAGCGCCTTACTTTCACTTTTAATATTAATAATAACTAATAGTTTTGTTTTTCCTGTGACTTATCTGCAGTATGATAAATGATAGGAGCATAATAAATGTTCCCAATGTTTTGTTGGTCTTTTTTTTCTTTTTGTAAAGACGTTTTTATGCATTAATATTTATTTATTTATTTTGCATCATAAGACACTGTGACGTCATTGACTAATCGAGTGCCACTCGAGTTTTTTATGTTAATGTCGAGTTTAAAAATTATGTACTCGTTCAACCCCTAATATATATATATATTATAACATTAGC
>JBBPBX010021904.1:0-41921 GCA_038048925.1 Garcialebias charrua
CGCTACTTCAGGAAACAGCCGGCACCCCACCTCACCCACATCCGTCGGGATCCGCCTCATTTTTTGATACGCGTGCCTGAGGATTTTTAACTGTTTTTTTTTTTTCTCCTCCTTATTCTCTCCGAAGAAGACGATTCTGGACACATTCGACAAACTGTTTGATCATGTATCGTTTTTTTTATAAATACTCGTTGGATTTCATTCGGAGGACCTAGCGGAGCGATTTCATCGTTTTGGTTTTAACTACAAAATGGAGAGAGTGGGGGGGGGATATTAAAAAAAAAAGACGAGAACTTGAGTTCCCGATACATTAGCTGTTTTCTTGTGAGCGTTCCTTTGAAGAATCGACTATCGTTCTGCCAATAAGCAACAGCTTCTGAATGTTTATAGTGTAATGCTGCTGTACATAGTGTATCATGAACTTGGTAATCAGCTTCTTTTAAATTTTGGGAGGGGGACTGGGGAGGGGGCTCCATTTTCAAGCATTATGACAATAGAAACCATGAACCTCCTTCAACCAGGTATACCTCAGTTCAAATTAGTCCCTCTTCACCAGACGACCTGCCATCGGACACGACGCCCACTAAAGGAGTTCCTCCCCTTCGCTCTCGTAGCTGTCTTTGAGTTTTATTGGAGGATGAATTGTCATTTATTGTGTTTGTTTTTTCCCATTTGCTCTTTCAGCTGCTGACAAGTTTAATGATCAAAACTGGAAACACTGACTGATTTTAATATTTGGTTTCACAGCTGAGATGTCAAACGCTCGATCCGTGCTTTTATTTTGTAAAAAAAAAATTTTTTAAATATGTTCGCTAGAGAAAAGCAGATGGACAAGTCGCTCAGTATTGTTACCAGTTTCATCTAAGGCGTCGGATCTGAAGCCCTTCGTGTATTTAGCTGAGCCAGTTTTGATTTGATTGCACACACATCTTTTATTTTATTTTATTTTTTTAATTCTATCATGAGTTTCTGCTCTTTTTGATACACCTCAGGAATCTTTGCTACCCACCTCCTCATCCTCACCTGTCTGGAACTGGAGCACTTCCTTTGTCTCGTATTGGAGCCTGGTCAGGCTCAGACACTAAAACTACATTTACTTCTCTCCCAGCTTTAGATCATCTTTCTTTCATTTAGTCCACGTTGTTTATGAATGAACTGTCACCGTGGACTTCTGGGGACCCCTGAACACCGAAAGGATAATCAGACTTTTTTTTTTTTCTTCAGCCACACAAAAACATAAACAATATATTATCCCTCACGCAAACACTAACCAAGTTGAACCCCTTCATCCTGGTACCATTTTCACCTGTCCATGTGTTACTCTTGTAGATGTCAGGCCAAACGGATGTATCTGTCACTGCTGTGACGTTTTTTTGAGTCTTTATTTCCTCTGAGGGATGTTGAACACCGGTGCCGGCAGATCTGCATTCTCTCCTCAAGCTTTTATTTTGGGGGTAATTAAAGGGTGAGGAGTTCAAAGGGCGCAGTTTAAAACTTAATGCGGAAAAACAAGGAAACTTCTTTTGGCAAAAATCACATTTAATGCGTGGATACGCTTTCCTTGCTTGGCATTCTCTGAAAACTCCATACTGTAACGCAAGATGAGAAATACAGTGGGGGAATTAGTTGTTTAAAGCTTTGTTGTCACCAAATTATACGAGGATGGCAGGGGATTGAAAATAATTGCAAGTCTCCCAAACAGCACATGGACCAAACGGCTCCAATTTCATCAAACAAGCTGAGAGTAACGCACATGCACAAGTACAGGAAGTGATTAGGTTGTCATTACCTGAAAGTTTTCAGTTGGTTTATTATTGCATAATAATTTAACATCACAACAAAATCTGATTACTTTCATTGTTAAGAAAATGTTTAAAAAATACAGCACAATACAATATAATGAGCATGCATCAGGGTATTTAAAAAATACAATTGCTAAGGATGCACGATATTATCGGCATGATATTGGTATCATTCGATAATAGCGATAAAGTTAAATAATGGACATCGGCCATTCCATCAAAATAACTCATCAATATAAAAGACGCTGTTTTTTATATATATTTATATAGTGTTACATCATTTTCAGCCCCCTTTTGGGCATCTGCATCTTTTTGGCATTTGGTAGCAGGCCAAATTAACAAAGTCCATGCAGAAAAATATAGTACCGGTATTTGAATTCCACAGCAGAGAAAGCTATGTAGTCTCTGTAAGTAGGTCTAGGTCCAGGTCCAGGTCTCTCTTGTAAATTAGTCCACAAGGTTCAATGGGATTAACTTGTATAAAAAAAAGTTTTAATGAAAAGTAGGTGTAGGGAAAAAAAATCTGTGTTATCGGCCAAATAAGCTTTAACATATCGGATATCGGCCAAAATTCCAATATCGTGCATCCGTAACAATTGCAACTTTTTAAAGGATTGTATAATTGGTGCATTACAGTACCCCAAGTTGATTTCAAAAGGGCTGTTCACATAGAACGCTTTTTTTAGCTACCTAGTACCTTTATTCTTGTTTTAGCTTTGTGTCCACACAGAACCAGCATCTTAGTAACGCAAAAACGGTTATTAGTTAGAAAATGTGTTCCAGAGTTTAAAAAAAACATCTTGAAACGCGACCCTTGTTCTTGTATAGACGGCCAAAACGCATCCTTTAGAAAACTATGATGGTAGCTCCACTTCTAATCTAATCCTGCAACCTGGCTGCATCCTTTTTTCTCTTGGTGCATTTACTTTTCACACCCAGATTTTAAGCTGTGTGTGAACAGTAAATTTAAGCAATTTAAGCTTTTCGTGCACATTCGACACCTTGTTTGCTGTTTTTGGTGTATTTCTGTGGCAGCGTTACACTGCCACATACAGGCCTGGCATTGTTACTACGGCATTTTGGCTCCATCGGAATTTCCGTTTGAAGCCATTTCTAGAAACAGTGCCATGTTTACTAGGTTTTTTTTTTGCATCTCGTTTGTCTCTGTGTGTCCCTGTGATGGATTTGCATCCTGTCCAGGGTGTACCCTGCCTCTCACACAGTGACTGCTGGATATAGTCGATAGTCACCAATGACCCCCGTGACCTGAAAAGGAAGAAGTAGGTAAAGATAATGGATGGGTGTATGTAGCCATGGCCTTGGGGGGGTAGGTTGGGGTCATCAGACTGGAAAGGCCACTCTATAACATTTATTTGCTTCTTTCGCCACTCTCTTGTCTTGGCGGTATGCTTTTGGGTCACCCATCTTCATTGCTCTTTGTCATTGCCATAATAACAACAGTTATGGGTAGCAACTGCTCTGCCTAAGGGAAGAAAGCTCTGCTGCAAATTTATATAGTACACGAATCTCTGTGCAGTGAAGTCATTCTGTACCCTTAGCAGAAAACTACCGGTAGCCTCAAACTATAATACTTCCACCTCTGTGCTTAACTGTGGGAATGGTGTTCGTTGGGTCATACTCATCCATTACTCTTTCTTCAAATCTGGCAGGTTATTTTAGTCTCATCTGACCACAGGGTTGCAGACACAGAAACTTCCCATGGGAGGTGAAGCTAGAGAACTTTGGATATTTCCATGAGAATTTATGGGAATTGAATGGAACTCCAGGATAATTTAACAAACTGAATTATGTCCAAATAAAAATGAAAACGTTTTGTTTCGTCATTAACAGATGATGAGTTTGACCCCAAGTTTTTGCCAGTAATTTGTATTCAATGACATCACCGTGTCGACACAAAACTTTTGAAGCACAGCATTTTTAACATTTATTTATAAACACAACTGTGAAGAAAATGAGTCGTATAAGATCTTTCTATTTGTGTCCAGGTGACAGTTTATCATATTTAATGTGCGGCACGTCTCATTGCATAGTGCAACAGTGAAATCTGATTGTTTCAGTCAAGATTATGCTAAAATCAAAGTTAATGCGCAATAATCCAGGTTTAAAAAAGTGTTTTTGTTGTTGTTGTTGAGACGTTTCGTCCTTCATCCAAAGGACTTCATCAGTCAGAGGAGCCACAAACAAACTCAGTCTCAGTAGTGACTCACTCACTTCAGATGACCGGATTTAACTTTGTTGGGATTATGCCAAATTATTCCCAAACTACTGTATATTGAAAATCCCTGTTAAGGCCCAACCTAAAGTATTTTAAACTCATCATGTAAATCACAATAAATTCTCTTTAATTTCCATGTAAAGTTTACAGCTTGGAAAATTTCAAGAAGTTTACAACCCTGCTGATGATCTTGAGTCCTGTTCCAGCTTTCTGCAGATCTAGTGTCTTTCACTGGTGTCCTCTGAGAGCTCCTTGGTCCTGTCCATGTTGGTGGAGAGGTTGGTTAAAAAAAAAAAAAAATTGTAGACGGGTGTGCTTTATACACATAAGTAACTTTTTTGTAATGTTTTTTTTTTTTTCTGGATTTCTAGTTTCTGTCTCTCGCCATTAAAATGAAAGTTATTAATGTTCCTTTTTTTATATGGGTAAACTTACATCAACAAGGGATTAAATAATTACTTCCCCCACTGTAATTCACAAATATTACCCATTTGGTTTTTGGTTTTGTGCAAACCCTGGGTTTATTTTTATATCCAAACGCTCAGAAAGTAGAACGGAAACGTACCAGCGCATGTTTGAGATCTTTTTTTCGGCAGTGCTTTCAGCAACAACAACAGCAAACCTGAAGGAAGTTGAAGCCATCATCTTATTTACACACTGTAGCACCAGAACAGCATTTGTTGCTTACTTTCGCTGCTACCGCTGTCGAAATCGCAGCATTCTTTGAACCATCAGGAAGGACCAGTGCTGCAGCCCTTCAATAAGTACTACCTCACTGGCAGGGATTTCTTTGGGGTAGAAGGTGTGGTAAAATAAACCAAAAATCGGGCGCCGTTCTTCAGGAGTTCCTTGAAAAGTTGACGGAAAGTTTTCTTCTGTTCGGCTGCGAGGCTAAGAGGTTTCCTTGTTTTTACAGCAATACATTCTTGAACAGTAGAAACTAAAATAAAAAAAAACAGTATTACCCCCTTTGTCCCTTTTTGTGTTTAAAGTTTGTTTCCTCGAATAAACATCTTGGCCAAATATCAGCCGCTGTACAAAGTACCTGTAAATCTGGGAGAGATTAGGTGTTTAAACTGCGCCCAAGAAACCAACCCGAATCGATAAACACCATTCAGGGAATCAGTACTATGCTTTTCTAAGTTCTAGCAAGTTATATGCAACCAGTGCCGCAAACTATACCCTACACTTCTGTAGGATCTGCTGCAGGAGTGGCTTTCAATACACACACAAAAAAAACACTTGTAGCATTATAATTTTTCTTTTGTTTGTTTTAATCTGTGACCTTGCATATTGATATGTTGTATTTATTTTCTTTTGATTTTCTGGCCTGAGATTTCGGGGATTAGAGCTCAGGTGCAACTCGGAATTAAGAACAAAAAAAAAAATTTAAGAGTTGGACCGATTTGTGGTTGTTCTTGTTGTGGGGTCGGTGGGGAGGGTCAGGGGTGGGGGTGGAAATCAGGAAATATTTTCATTGGTTCAAAAGCAAAAGATATCAACTGTAACATGCTTCTTTCTATTCAGTCTTCGGACAAAAATGACCGAGAATGAATGTTCTACAGACTCCTGGATTCCATATTATACAGTGTGCGTATTTCAATGGATCGAGCCCGGCCCCGTGTAAATTTAGAGGGCTTCGGCTGGTGTTGTGTGATTGTGCCCTGTCCTGTCGAAAATAGTAAAAGCAACACATTTGGTTGTCCATTCATGCACCTTTTGATGAATAAAAGAACTTCAGCAGTGCTTCACTTTGCGTAAACTAAATATGTCATACACCATGCTACCTACCACCACCAAGCTAATGAAAGATAGAAAAACAAATCTTAGTTCAGAATATTCTGTCTGTGCCCTTAATGTCGGACAGAAAGGGATTTCAGGATCCAAAGTCAGCCTGTTTTCATTTGATTCCAGTTAAAGAAAATGACTTTTTGAGCTTGTATATATGCCGGTATGTGGAGCAGCATATTTCCAGTTTCGCAGTTGGCCAGCAGTGTTGTGAATGCTATCAAAAAGTCTTTTGAGCAGGAGCGACCAAGTGCCTGAACAAAGGCATTAATAGCAATATTCTCTTCAGGAACAGTAGGTTTTATGTATATTTTTTAAGAAAAAATTTATACCAGAACCTCTGTTGGGTAGAACAGCTCCAAAACATCTGAGTTAATTCGCTGTGGCCTGTCAGCGTCGTCCACACAGAAGGGGGCAGAGTCAAATTTTTTTGTTGTAAGCCTGCCTTAAGTATAGAAAGCTTGATGTTGGATCCAACATTTTCTGGCACATATTAAAGATCTTTGTACCCTCTTCAAAACCTCTCCCCAAACGAGATTTATGTATAAAACTTTGCAGTATGTTGGACCCGACTGCATGCTTGTTGGTGTAGTATCTCAAACAAGTGGTGGTATTTTAATTAAACGCTCAGGAAATAATTATTGGATAACATACATCTACTATTGATCAACTTTTGGAGTCTACACAATTCAAGATGGCCACCGCAGCTAATTAACTTAAGTATACAATTAAATTAGTATACAGATGTTGAGATAGGGATGTCTCTCAGCCACTAACTACCACACCCAAACACACTCTTAGTGCTAGCATTGCATCAGTTGCTTTAAGGTGTAAGAATGGGTGTTCTCCTTGTGTAGCCTTTTACAATTTTCCCACTGAGACTTCCTCCAGCCCAGCACCTCACATTGCTGTGCATATAAACGACCAGTGAAACATTTGTCTTGTTGCCCCCACCATTTTAAGCGGTCTAGGATCTGTACAGACATAAATACCTGTATCGACTCTATATACTCTGAGCTGAATCTTTATAGGTGCGTGTTAAACTTCAGTGTTTCCTCTACATTCATCTTGTGTGTAAAAATGGCCCTTTACTATGTGGGAAAATTCTGTAAAATTTAGCTTTTTATAAGCTAAAATCTTGTTCAAAAAGACCCATTTTTAAATTTTAAGGACAGCCTGAGGAATTCCTCAAGGAGCCTGTTTGGTTACCCAAACAGTTGCTTTTGCAACACTCCCTTTTGATAACACATTCATCCTCAATAGGTATTTTATTCCAGAATCTCAATTTCCTCCCTTTTCTTCACGCTTGTTAAGATTTTAGAGGAAACATTGAACTACAGTACAGTGTTTAGAAGACAACATAAACACTAAGCATTTTTGACCCCACATTTTGCTAGGCTCTTAAGCGACAGCGCTGATCTGAGATCTGCCATAAATTGTGCCCACAGGGTTGTTTTTAAAGCTAAACAAAAGTGATTAAGTAAGCCCTTTTTGGTCACTGAAACCGTATTGGGTTGTCTTAAAAGGCCTACAAAGCCTAAAATGACTATAAAGTTAACATCTCTGACAAATAATGTGAAAATAGACACAAAAGTGACATGTGAAACTGGAAAGTCAATGAAAAGCATCCCACTGGAGTGTGTTCACCAGCTGCAGAGGAAAAAAAAACATTTGAAAAGTATTACAGCCAAGCAAAAACCCTGGAAACTGATGACTGGTCCCAGATCAGCACTGTGGCTCTTGGCTCATGTCATAGTTTTTACCAGCTGAAGTGATCCACGTGATGTAAATAAATGTGTTTTTAGATTGTGAATGTTCATGTGGTCTTTTTTTTCCCCCTTTTAAATATCTCACTAAACATACTGTAATGCTGTTTTAATTTTTCTGGCTAGGTGATATTTTTGTTGTGGGGAAATCCCCACACTCATGTGTCTATCAATTCACAGCCAGGTTGGAACAGATTTCTACTATTGTGTAAACTGTTGATCAAAAGTATGGCTTCAAAAAAAGACACTTTAACATGTAACATAAGTTTACATTCACATCATGAAGATGAATTACATACTGTATTGATTTCAGGTTTTTCTTCACACATTTGAATTATTCTTTTTCCAGAGTGGAATGATTATGTAACGTAAAACTTAAATAACAAAAAAGAAAAATGGGTAAATGTTTGAATTTGAAGATTTATCTATTCTACACAGGGTTAAAATTATCTCGGTAATTCAATACCTGTAATTGCTAATTTTTCTACTGTTCTAATTCTTGCAGTGACTAACAAACATAGGTAACCGTAAGCCCTTAAAATTCTGTAAAATTTAGCTTTTTTATAAGGTAAAATCTTGTTCAAAAAGACCAATTTTTAAAGCACTTAAAATTTAAGAACAAAGCCTGAGGAATTCCTCAGGGAGCCTGTTTGGTTACCCGAACAGTTGCTTTTGTAACACTCCCTTTTGATAACTCATTCATCCTCAAAAGGTATTTTATTCCAGGATCTCAGTTTCCTCCTTTTCTTCACGTTTGTTGAGATTTTAGAGGAAACACAGAGATCTTTAGAAGACGACACAAACGCCAAGCATTTTTGCCCCCACCTTTTGGCTCTTGAGCGACAGCACTAATCCGAGATCTGCCATAAATTATGCTCATGGGTATTTTTTTAAGGCTAAATAAAAGTGAGTCCCTCTTATACATGTCTCTCTAGTAAATGAGTCCTTATGGCTCAGATTAGCCTACCGTAGTATATAAATAAAGGTTGAATGAAAATAAAACCTCCATGACCAGGAAAGGAAGCAGGTAAAAATAATGGGTGGCTAAACTGCAAATGTTAATTTTACTGCTGTTGATGCTTATTCTATTACCAAACCTAGTAATGCAAATTATCTTTCAGCTACTGTGAATTTTATTACAACTAATGCTAATCTAGCTAATGTTTTGGTAATTTTGCTTTTAAAGGGTGGTAGAGCAAGAGGAAATTTAAGTAATTTTAGATTAACAGCTTGTAAAACCAAAATCTATTATGTATTCCTAAAATCCATCAAATTTATGAGATTGTTATATCAACATGATCCATAAAAATGGACAACTTTATATTTTCTACAACTTTATTCAGAATGAAAAAACATTTTTCATTTCATTATATATTATTCAAACTTAGCCAAAACTGAGTAAGAACAAAAATCAGACATGTGCATGTTGTATTAAGTCTGATTCTTGTGTTTATTGTCCATCAGCTAGGCAAACGCTGACATGGCCCACTGCTTTACATCTGTGGGGCATTGTGGATACTTCTGCAGCGCCTCCATGATCTGACTGTGATCCAGCATGAGCCTCATCAGTTGGTACTCCCTGTGAGTTTTGGCCGAGGAGCCGTCGACCGGTCGGATAAGTTCCAGCTGCTGCAGGTGCTCGAAGGCCTGCAGGCAGAAAAAATAAAACACAGGAATGGTCACCTGAGACCCGTTGCACAAAAGTAGGATTTATACATCCAGGAAACCAGCAGGAAGCTGCACTTGAGCAATCCTTGAACTTGCAAGCAAGCTTCATTAGTAGCACAAACATCAAGCCACGCGTCAATGAATGTGGGTTCACAATTTTCTCATTAGACCCACTCAGTGGATCACAGATTTCATGATTAAACATGGACAGCAGGATGCGTGCATCCCACTTGTCTCCAGCAGAATAACGGATAATCGTGGATTTATATGAAGAAATGAAGCATGATCACTAAATGGGGAAACGCTGCTGTCGTCATTAAGCAGACAGGAAGAGGGCGGCAAATTGTAGTGGACGGATTAAATGTGTTGCGCCACTGAATCCGTTACCAAGTAAAACAATTGTACACTTGGCCACACACGGGTGTAAAGTTTATATAGCACCATCTGTTATTCCTTATACTAACCTCATTGGAAACATCGTAACTTACACCCATTTCTAACCTACAGCCGAAGGGATAAGCAGGCTATTCCGTCAACCTCTCACATCAAAGAACGGCAATGACCATAATAGCAATATACAGTATTATCACACAAATAATTATAAGAATATTTGTACTTTGTATTATTAGGATTGGATTTCAAAGTTCAGCTCAGACACATTGCTATAATTTTATCAAACAAATAATTGTTTTTAAGTGTTAATCTTCTTAAAAGCCTTACTGTGCGCTCCTGTGGCAGACATTTGCAGCAGAGCTAAACGTAGGTGCGACCTATGACCTACTAGGGATTTTTCCAATCTATTGGTGATAATTGGACAATGCAACCTATACTCTGAAAAATACGGTATATATATTTTATCATTTAAATAGGTTCGTTTTTGCAAACAAAATGATAAATCACTTTAATTTTGCTTTAAAAGTGATTTTGAACTTCAAGCCGTGTTTAATCATGGGAAATCCGTTTACACCCGAACACACCATCTATGACGTAGTGTGCAGAGTGTGAGGCAGAGGGCTCTGGTCTCTTTAATAGCGGACATTTTAAAACCCGACAAATTTAGCAATCTATGTGAAGATTTGAGCCATTTGTCTTCATTTTGGGAAGCAGAAAATAGTTTGGGTGATGGAACAAGAAACAACAGGATCTAATTTAGGTCTGATGCTGTATCAGACTTACCTTCATGTCCAGCTGCTCATACCCGCGCACCGTGACAAGCCCAGAGCTCTGCCTCACACTCTGCACACTACGTCACAGATGGTGCGTTCGGGTGTAAACGGATTTCCCATGATTAAACACGGCTTGAAGTTCAAAATCACTTTTAAAGCAAAATTAAAGTGATTTATCATTTTGTTTGCAAAAACGAACATATTTAAATGATAAAATATATATATTTTGAGCAATTTGATGAATAGTAGAAAAATCATGTCAGTGGATCTTTAAGATATGACTCAAGAGTCAAGGTTAACAGGAACAGAGACGGCAGTACAGCTAGAGCTAAACACAATGACTTCAGTTTTCTGATAGTTGAAATTATAAAAAATTTGATGCCATCCATGCCTTAATGTCATCGACATTTAACAGTGGGTGAATTGTGCACAAACTATTTGGTAAATCAGATAAATCTGATCAATCTGACTATCATCCGCATAGCAATGAAATGAAAGGCCATGTTCCCTTGGGATAAACCCCAAGGGGAGCCGATACAATGAAAACAGAAGGGGTCCAAGAATCAAGCCCTGCGGTACCCCGCAAGAAAGAGGCACTAAACTACTACAAACAAACACACAAAAATTCCTGTCTCTAATAACCATTACATTAAGCTTCACTTTTAGCCTGGTTGGGACCAGGATAGTGTCAGATTATTTTCCATGGAAGCATGTGCCTCCTCTTTTGTGCAACTGAATCAAGTTTTAATTCCATCCAGGATAACACGATAAATCCTTGATCCTACTTCTGTGCAACGGGCGTCCCATGGAAGCATGTGCCTCCTCTTTTGTGCAACTGAATCAAGTTTTAATTCCATCCAGGATAACACGATAAATCCTTGATCCTACTTCTGTGCAACGGGCGTCTGAACTGTTTGTTTTTCTGTTTCTGTTGCTCACCTTCATGACGACAGGCTGGTCGAAGTTGTACATGGAGTTGGATTTTCTCTGCAGGAACTTCTTAAACTCTGAACACGAGGAGTGGGGGAAAAAATGCAGTAAGTGCCAGAAGTTCCAGAATGATTGTACAATAAAAAAAAATAAAAGTCTAGACGTGTCTTAATAGACGTGTCTGATGAGTGAATAAAACGTCTTTAACTGTACAGCAGGTTCAACTCCGCCTCGTTCTCGTTTTTTTTTTTTTAATCTTACCGTTGTGAACCATCTGCAGATTGAACGGCTCTCCTTTGTAGACGTCGTTCAGGTGTTTCATGGCGATGATCAGGCACAGCTCCAAGATGGACAGACCTAAAAAGACGAGGACAGACTCGACTTGGGCACCGAGCTGCGTACAGACGGACGTTTTTATTCTGCTGGGTTTTACCGTGGAGCATGCTGGCCTTTGTGTCGGCGAAACACAGACGACTGGCGTCCAGCAGGTCGGCTGGTTTGATGGTAGGTTTGGCAACTGAGACGCGACTCAGACACAGCATCTAAGCAGTGGTGGAGAAAGTACTCAAACACTGTACTTAAGTAAAAGTACAAATAAACAGACAAAAATGTACTCTAGTAAAAATAGAAGTAAAATAGAAATAGAAGTTTTTAAACCTTCTTGTTGTCTTGTGTCCTATCAATATGCTATGTTCCTTGTGGGCGTAACATATTACAGTAATGGGAAGTACCATATTAATGTTTTTACTTATGTAGTGGACATGCCCAGGGTCAAACTAAGGTTCTTGAACTGCCCAGTGATGACCTTTACTGACCTCTCAGTAAAGCAAGACATTTACTACAAATTAGTCACATAGTCACCAAAAGAGACTATTTCTATCTTTGATTTTAGGCTGATGAGATCAAAAGAATAACTTTTGTCATTTTCATGATGTGTGCTTTTAAGCTATGTTATTCTGTAAGAGTTTAAACTGTGTTCACTGCTGTGTTAAAGTTGAAATCTCGGGTCACATAGACCAGACGGTTTTGTTTAGAGAGTCAGAAGACAGGTTAATCCGTTGTTTTTCATGAACAAGGCTCCAGCTTCTCTGTCTTTTCCTAAACAAATCTCCCTCTGCTCTGGCTGTAACCTTGGGTCGCGATAACACAAGCTCACTCCTCTCTTTGATCCTGCTTTAAGTTCTAAGCTGTGGCTGGAACGTCAGAGTCTGCAAGAGTTTGGAAGGAACCAGCAGGTTCCTCAGAGTTTGCTGGGAACTTCAAAGAGATGTGAACTTTTCCCAAAGAGCTGAATGACCACCAGTCACGCGCTAAGGACTCGTCATCCAGCTGGGACTGATAACATGTTGTTATGGGTCCACTTCGAACGAGCGTAAGCTCAAAAAACTTTGTTATTCCTTCCTGGAATAAATTATCTTGAGCCAAGAAGCCACGACTGTCACGACTTCTGCCGACGAAAGCGAGTATCACCGACACCGACAAGGTAAACACGCGTGGAGTCCAGCTTGGACTTGCGGGACCGACGACTCGTCAGTCTAAAGTTGACCACAGCTCTTTACCAGAACCAAGGCGGACGTCTTAAGGTAAAGGAGCAGCTGTTTGCTTGCTGGAGGTGTGATGATATCTTAGCTGGACGCGTACGGAAGAGTGTCATCTGGTTTCATAAATGCAAGATAAACTTCCTCTCTTAACCTCCCAATTCTTCTTAAATCTTTCCTCCTATTCTTTCCCCTCTCAATCTAAGCTGGAAACTATTTTAAGTTAAAGAGCCACAGACTAAATATGTTTAACATCTAGTATTTATGTCTGTTGTGTTGAATTTAAGTGTGCTGACGTTTTAAATTACAAGAAAGTGAAATCCTGTCAATCAAGTGTAATGGTGTTAATTTAGTTGATTCATTTTAAATAAATGATAGTGTCTCTTTGACATATCAAGCTAAGTTAACGTGTCCATTGTCACTCTATAGCTCTGTTTATGTATCCATCATAAAGATCACAGAAATATTGGATAAACTGAAAAAGAAAAGAATCCGTGAATTTACTATTCAATCTGAATAAGTAAATTAATTAAGGTAAAGAGGTCAGTATTAATATTGACCTCCTCATAATCCTTTACACTTAAGTAAAAGTAAATAAGTACTTGCTTTTAAAATACTTCAAGTATTAAAGTAAAAGTACTTGCTTAATGTATTAACTAATGCAATGGTCAACAATATCAAGTGGGCCTACTGTATATATATTTTCTGTAACACATTAATAGTGTTGAGTCATTTTAATGAACATTGCTGCAGATAATACATGTTTTTATTGTTTTTACTCTGTGACACCGTGCACACTTGGACTTGTGATTCTGTGCATCAGAATTTCAGGGATGACATACAGAGTTAAATGTCATTAAGCAAAATAAGAAAGAGGAATGATTATATATTTGAAAGTTTTTACTTAACACAGAACAAAACCAATGTGTCATTTTAACTGCAATAAAAACATTTAGGTAAAAGTTGTCTGACAGAAAAAAGGAGCATTAGACACAACTAACAAAGGAACAGGCTCTGATCATTTCAACTCCAGTTTGTCTTCAACTCTAGTTAAAATATTGTCCAGTTGACCTTGTAATGGGTCAATAGTGAACAATATTTTAACTTCCTGACACCATTTTCAAAACTTGGGCCCGAGTGTCGAGACATTTGGAGACATCTCTTGTCTCTTAACATCCCATGAACTGACACATTTTATTGTTGTAGCAAGAATTTATTGTTCAAGTTCAGAAGAAGTTGGTTTTCAAAGTTTTTTTGAGTCCAGTCTGGATCTTTAGGGAGAGAGAATCTGTCCTGCTGTACTGAACAGTCTTTCAATAGTCTTTCAATAATATTTCAATAGTCTTTCAATAATATTTCAATAGTCTTTCAATAATATTTCAATAGTCTTTCAATAATATTTCAATAGTCTGTGCCGCCGCTTTGGTGTGGGGGATAAGCGCGCGGCACATGTTCTGAGGCTGGGCCTCTCTGCAGGCGTCGCGGGTTCACGTCCCAGACCCGACGAGCTATTTCTCTGCAGTGTCTCTCCCCTCTCTCTACCCCGTTTCGCCCTCATCCTCTACAATAAAGGCCACTAGAGCCCAAAAATGTAAAAAAAATAAAATAATAATATTTCAATAGTCTTTCAATAATATTTCAATAGTCTTTGAATAAGGCCATGGGTGTTGTGTATCTTCTGGCTGACTCTCCGCGGTGGAATCCATTTTGTGTGTGTTAGTGGTGCTGTGGGTGCTCCCAGCTCAATGACATATACAGTATACTAGAATATACATCATTGGTCCAGCTCTTCTTGAAGGTGGGTCTAATGTTACCTGTCCACTTTGCAGTGATTCAATGGACCAACTCCCCTCTCGACATCAGTTACTTTCAAATTAACGACAAATCAAAAAGCTGCAACGTGAATGTAACTTGTAACTCAACACATTGTAGAAATGTAGTGGAGTAGAAAGTACAGATACTTCATGTAAAATGTAGTGGAGTAAAAGTAAAAAGTATCCACATTTAATTCTACTTAAGTAAAGTATAGATACATGAAAAATGTACTTAAGTACAGTAACAAAGTATTTGTACTTACACTGTAAAAAAAAATCTGTAAAAAAACAGGTAAATGTACTGTGGAAGTGTGAAGGAATTTTCCGTTATCATTTTTTACAGGGGTTTCTCCATTTTTTTTTTTTTTTTTCGCGCAAAGCACCCTGGGAACAAGAACCTTTAAGAAGAAGCGCGAAAGAGGACTCCATTTACCTGGCACCCTAGATTAACAGAAATTTATGTAAATTATACATTAAAAAAACGTCGGTTACGTACTGTAACCCTAGATTCTATGAGTGTGGGCGTAGCCCTTTAAGCCACGCCTTTTGGTCCAAAAGGCGTGGCTTAAAGGGCTACGCCCACAGGAAATAGAACTGTTAAATTACGGGAAAAATCCGTTTTAGGGTTTACGGAAATATCTGTAAAAAAACGGAGAATGTACTGGCAGAAAATTACCAGGACATTTTCCGTTTTTTACAGAATTTTTTTTTACTGTGTAGTTACATCCCACCACTGCATCTAAGAAACGTTTGGTTGGCACCATGTTTGCGTCCAAGAACGTACAGATCGGAAGAGTCTTACCAGCAGCGCGTGCAAAGAGCGGAAGTCTTTACTGGAGTTAAAGTGCCTCTGCAGAACTTCCTCTACGGCTTTGTCCTCGCAGAGAGTCTGGAAATAAAAGTTCAAACGTAAAAAACTTTTTTTTGTTTTGTTTCGCGTTTGAGAAGAAACGCCGTCGTTGGATCCACCTTCACGCTGGCGTTCCACTCCTGAGCAAAGTAGCTGTCGGGGACGTCGTCCGGCAGGCTGAGCTGGGCTTGAACCCGGTCCAGGTACTGAGGGAACGTCAGGCTGCTCAGCAGGTGGATCTGGCGGTGGGAGAACCGCGACTTCACTCGCTTCTCCAGCAGCTCCAGCACGTCCTGGACGGCAGTGAACGAGAGTTACAGCCCCGTGTTTTCAGTCTCTGAACAACGATGGAGCTAAAATTGATACTGCCCACCACCAAAAGAATAAGCATGCTTTTGCCTATTTGTGTGTTAGCAAAAAAAATCTCATGAACCGCAGGGTGGATTTGAATAAACACCCAGGGACGTAGAGAAATGGCATTTCCTGCGAAAATGCAGTGTGAATGCTTGTTCCAGAAGTACTTGCTGAAATTAGCTAAAAATGCTAATAAGGTAGCTGAAAAGGTAGAAAAGCCTAAATTAGCATCACCCATTTGCTGAATTAGGTTTAAATAAGCATAAATTAGTACAAAACATTAAGAAACTAGCTAAAAGAAGCTGAAAGTAGCTGAAAAGGCAGAAACAAGCTTAAACTACTAGAAGGAAGTGGAATGAGCTGAAATAAGCTCCAAGAATTTGAATTATCTGAAAAAGCTAAATTTAGTATAAAACAGCTAAATAGCAGCTGAAATACCAGAAAAAGCTTAAAGTAGCAGAAATACGCTGAAAGGAGTAAAACAGGCTGAAATTACCCTAAAGAAGTTAATGAGGCTGAAAGCAGCTGAAATGAGCTAAAATGCTAATAAAGTAGCTGAAAAGGTAGAAAAAAACTAAATTAGCTGATAGAACAGATGTTTACTGAAACAAGCAAAAACGAGCACAAAATGAAAAGTATGAAAAAAGCTGAAACTAGCAACAACAACAAAAAAACAGCTGAAAAGTAACTAAAGAAGCAGAAAGAAGCTGAAATTACCGATAGGAAGCGGAGAGGACAGTTTTTGCTGAATTAGGTTGAAAAAACTTGAAATAAGTACAAAACAAATGTGGAAATAGCTGAAAAGGCTAAAATTAGCGTAAAACAGCTTAACTGTAGCTGAAAAATCTAAACTAGAAGAAATCACATGAAAGGAACATAACAAGCTGCAATTAGTAGAAAGAAGTTGATTAAGCTGAAAGTAGAAATTACCACAAAAATGTTTTGAATTTATCTGAAAACAAAAAAAAACTGAAATTAGCTTAAACACATGCTAAAAAGGTAGAACAAGATTAAATTAGCATAACAAAGAAGAAATAACATGTTTGCCCAGTTAGGCTGAAAAAAAGCAGAAATGAGCATAAAAATGGAAATTATGTGAAAGAAAAAAAAAATAAGCTGAAATAAAATTTAAAAAAAATGCTGAAAAGCAGCTAAAAAGGCAGAAAGAACCTGAAATGACAAGAAGGAAGTGGAGAGAGCACATTTTTGCTGAATTAGGCTGAACAAAGTTGAAATGGGTGCAAAAAAATGTGTAAATAGATGAAAAAGCCTAAATGGTAGCTGAAAGAGTAGAAAAAGCTGAAACTTGCATAAATCAGCTGAAAGGAGCATAACCAGCAAAAGAATTAGCAGAAAGACGTTACAAGAAGCACAAAAATGTTGTCGTTAGCAGAAAAAATCTGAAAGGAGAGTAAAAAAACAGCTGAAATTAGCTGAAAAAAATGTTAAAATTTGTACAAGGAAGCTGAAAGAAGCTGAAAAATGGATCATAACAGAGTGAATGCTTCAGAAGCGTTCGCACAATAAGCACACCTTCAGCTGGTTAAGTGTTGGACTCAGTTAATTTCAAGATGGCTGCCACAGATAATTAACATTAGCCAACTTCAGCTTTTTTTTTGAGCTCGAGGAATTTCACAGATATTGCACTAAAACTTCGTCTGGTAGTTGCTGAGAGTCGCCCACAACACATACTCTGCGGACACTGTAGATAAAAATGTGTCACCATCAGATGATCTAAAACTTCTGTAGGAAAGGAGGCGGGGCGATGTGCCCTTTTTAGGCTCACCAGTCTGCAAGTGATGCCGACCACAGCGACAGGCGCCTGGGCAGACTGGGAGACGTCCAACAGGTTGTAGAGCAGCGTCTGGTTCTTATGGTGGGCGAAGAGGTCGAACTCATCCAGGACGAACAGCACCGGGCGGCTGCTGCTGCGATCGCCTGGGCAGGACCAGTAAGGGAACATCAAATAAATCCCGCCTTTTTTTTAAAAAGTGCTAGACTTTAAGGTCAAAAGTCCCAAAATGTAATAACCTTTTCGTAACGCATCCAGCAGGAAAGCTAAATTTTCCGCAAAGCTTCCCTGAAACGAAACAAAGACGAGATGTTTTCGCAACAGTTTTCAAAAACCCGCAGCGTAATCTCGTCACGAGGACGTACAAACACTTTGTCGCCAACGACGTTTTCCAAGTGGAGCTGTCTGGTTATTTCCTTCAGGGCGATTCTGTCGTCTGTCTGCAGCAGGCCTGCAGTAAACAACTCAGTTCAGTTTATTTATACAGCACCAAGTCATCTCAGGACACTAAACGGAAACATTTATATACAAAAATAATAATTTAACATTATTTATCTGAGGAGCAGACTGCTTTGAATTTAACTCCATGTTGAGCAAGAATGAAGGCAACAGTGGAAAGGAAAAACTCCCTCATATGGAAGAAACCTTTAGCAGAACCAGACTCAGGACAGTGGCCATCTGCTTCAACTGGCTGGGTTTGGTAGGAATAGACACACAATGGCAGGTCAAGAATCACATGCTAGGATAAAAATAGTATCAAATGAAAACTGTTCAATTGTAACAATTCATTTAAGGAAATTAAGTCAATTTTGTAAAGTCAAATAAACACGACGTTTATTTGTTTGTCGAACTCTTTATTCATCTGCCATTTACATCTGCTCCCGCTCACAGGCAGACACACACTGAAGCAGCACCTGCCGGGGAAAGTCCCAAAACCCAAAAACCCCCTTCCCCCTGCTAGTCTCACAAGAACATAAAACATCTCAGAGGTTAACAATCTCCCTCTCTCTTTAAACAATTTCACTGAGATACATTCTGACAACAACAAAAAAGAGTCAAAATCTATATATCTGAATATAACAACATTTCAGATTTTTTTGTGTGTGTGTGAACATATAACAAACAAACAAACAATTTCAACCAAGCATGTCCAAAAAGGTGCACATATTACAGAATCCATACACCTTCATCCAGTGCTTTTAGGAGCTGAAGAGGAGAAGCTCCCTTTTTTGTTAAACAATCAGCAAGCTGTGTTTTTGCTTCTGACCAGTGCACTTCTTTAATGGTTTTTGCTTGTAAAAGTTCTTTAATGCTGCTTATCTCCAATCTGAGTCTCTTTTCAGTAACCTGTTTTGTGGATTTAAGTGCATCAAATAAAGAATGATTATCTGTGATGCATATGAGAGGAATAAATTGGAGATTTGGCTTTCCAGTGGTGAGCTCAGAGTAGAGCGTGGCTAAAAACACAGCATTGTCAATACCATCTGACATGGCAAGAGTTTCTCCTGCCAGAGTGCTCCTTACCACACGCCTGATCCTTTTGGACTGCCAAAACAAAGGGGAGAATTTTCCTCTCTCTCCCATGAGGGCAATTAAAATCCCTCCTTGTGTACCTCCATCTGGAAGATTACCCAACAACTAAACTTAAGTCATTATTGTTTCCCAAATGTTGAAACTTCAGTGTGACCGTTTCTGATTTTAGTTTACGGATCACTTTGTTTACTTCATGTATGGACTGAACAGTGGCATTTTTAATGTTAGATGCTAGACTGCATGTGTCAAACATAACATCTGGTCTTGTCTGTTTAGCAACCCACAAAATCTGTCCTATTTTTGATCTAAGTAGCTCCCTTTCTGTCTCATTTAGTGGGGCATCTCTTTGAACAGCCCGTGCTGCTTTTAAATGGATCATTTGTAGATTATCAATGTAGCTGTGTTGATGCACCTGTATTACACCATCTAAAGTGGTAATGTCCATCCCCACATAGGAAAAACTTCCACGTTCTTCACGGCCAACATGAAAAGCAGACTTGAGTGTAGGAATGACTTTTGTTACAAAGTCCTCTGATCCTGCCCAAAGAAAGTCGTCCACATGACACGCCAGTACTCCTGTCACTTCAGACTCATCATTTTGCCAGTAAAACACTGCAGGATCAACTTTTGACATCATACCTCCAGTGTTGATCATGAGTTCTTTTACCCTGTTGTACCAGTAGAGGGAAGCATCTGCAAGTCCATATACACATTTTTTTAGTTTCCACAAAACATTCTCTACACCCACTTCAGGTGGAGGCCGAATAAAAACGTCTCTTGAAAGTTTCATACCCTGTAGAAAAGCAGATTTTATATCCATAGAATGAACTTTCCACTTATTTTGACAAATCACTGCTAACAGAAGTCTGAGTGACTCTGATGCACATGTAGGAGAATCTTTCTGTAACTCATTAATGTTGATTTCTTCAAAACCTCTTGCCACAAGACGGGCTTTGGGAGTGATTCCTTCTGGGGTTTCTTTTAATGTACAGACCCATCTAGTCGAAATACATTTTTGACCTTTGTCCATGACCTCTTCATATACATCATTATTTTTCCAGTTTTCGATCTCTTGCTGTTTAGCAGCATCAAAAGAAACATCTTTTACAATGAGTACATCTTCATCATTTCTATTTTCAGGCTCAGTATGAAGATTTTCAACCTGTGACATGTCCACTGCTTGTTTTTGTCCTTCACTACCATCATGTTCAATATTCTGTACATTGTACCAGTTTTTGTATTGCCCTTTTGCTTTTCCTGCTCTGCCTAATACTCTGGCAATGTGTCTGGTGCCATTATCTTTGTCTGTAAATGTAACTGTCTGACCTGTTTTTAGTTTTACCTCCATTTGACACTGAGCAGAGGTAGTTGCTTCACTCTCTGTTTCATTATGTGTGTCAGTCTGTGTGACATTATTCTCCTCTGTTTCTGTATTGTCAGTGATGTTTTCTTCTCCATTTACACTCATTTCATCTTCTGAGCTTTCTGACACATCAGTGTGAACCACATTTTCACTTTCTTTATCCTTTTCAGGAACATTAGGCAGGACTGTTTCGTTCTCATCCTGTACATTCACTTTGTTTAGCCTGGACTGGTGTACTCGAACAAGAATTCCACCATGTCTTACAAAAACCACAACACCGTCCTGACCAATAACTACACCAGGACCCTTCCACTCTGTACAATTTGTTCTCTTATAGTACACTTTGTCTCCTGTCTCATACTTTTCATCTGTAGGTCTTAGCTGTTTTCGTAATGCTCTTTTTATTCTGTCTGAGCATTCCACCTCTGTGAAAGCTCTTCTGGAAGCATGCAATACTGCGAGATGTTGTCCTACTCTAGTACTCATAGAGGTGTCCTCTAGAGCAGGTGGTTTATCAACCAAAACAGAAGGAAGATTAGGACTGTGACCAAACACAAGCTGGTGTGGACTATAACCATGAACATTAATCATACTGTTTTTGGCCATTAGAGCCCAGTCCAGAGCAGTTTGCCAGCCACACCCATTTTCTTTTTTTACCTTCAGAAGGATTTCTGTTAATGTCATGTTGTGTCTCTCCAATAGTCCATTACTCCAGGGGCTGTAGCCTGCTGTGGTCTTTGTCTCAATGTTGAACTTTTCTGCCATGTCTCTAACTTCTTCATTGTTGAACTCTCCACCGTTGTCAGTGTAAATCCGCTTGGGGGCTCCATGAACACTTATCCATGAATGGATGAAGGAGTTGACAATCTCAGAGGGTTTTTTTGTCCTCACGATGTTTCCAGCGCTGAAGCGTGTGAAGTGGTCGATGATGTGCAGGTACCAGATTCCAGATTCCAACTCGTGTAGATCCATTGCCACAGTCTCATTGTATTCTGATGCCAAGGGCAAACCAACAGCTGGTTTTGGCTTTGTTCTGCTGTACCTCTGACATACTTCACAGTCACGAATGATCTCCTGCAAAATCACTGGGCAGTCTTTATCATAATTTCCGGAGCTTTGAATGAGTCTCTGCAGCCGGTCTGCTGAGGCGTGTCCAAACTGTTTGTGAAGTTTCAGTAGAATTTTGCGTTTCTCATTTTTAGACATCTCTGCTGTGACAACAAGGATTTCATTTTCATCATCATTCACTTTTGCATCTTCATCTCTTATATCCACACAATAATGTCCTGAACTGGTAAGTTCAAGAGGGACTTGCTGTTTGAACATGACAACTTTGTCATTCTGCATGTCTAAAACAGTTCCTGCTCTCTTTAGGGACGTTTTGCTCAGCAGCAGAGGAATGCCAGCAGACACCACTTCAGTTTCAATGTTGCACTTTGTTTTCCCAATCTTAGCAGGCAGTTTTATTTCTGTTAATTGATATGACTACAGTTATATTCAGTTTTATGTAAAGAGTTTTCTATAATAATTTGAGGACGTGGCAACACATTTATTATGTTCATTTTGTGAATAGGTAAAATTTTAAAGTGGTTTTTGATACTTTTGATTTTCTCAAGACTTTAATTTTTGGAAGCTGAAAAAAAAAATTGTAAGTGTGTCTTGAATGAAAAATGCCCCATGTTTAAAAGTATAAAAATTGTATTAAAACTATTTAAGAGTAAGTATTTTGGGGGAGTGGTCGCATAGAGGTTAGAGAAGATGGGCCTGTGATCGGAAAGTCGCAGGTTCAACTCCCGGTAACGTAAACATCAAAATATGGGTGAAACACCCACACCTGCCTCCACTCTCATTCAACCCACTCTGGGCCTTGTAAGTGGTCCCAAAAAGTGTGAGAACCCCTGGGGTAGAGGTAGAACAGCCGACTTGGGACCAGAAAGTCGGTTCGACTCCCAGTCATTCCCACATGTTGTGGTGTGTCTGAGCAAGACACCTAATCTGCTGGTGAAGATTCTCATTCGTCTAGGACATGATAAAATCAAAAAAGGTGTTCAATACAGGATCAACTGGACTTTATTTGTTGCAGAAAACGTTTCGACTGGGAGTCGAAACGTTTTCTGCAACAAATAAAGTCCAGTTGATCCTGTATTGAATGCCTTTTTTGAAGACACCTAATCCCTAATTGCTCCCCAGGTGCTTACACACCTGCCCATTGCTCCACCTGGGGGTATCACACGTGCAATGTGTTAAATGCAGAGAACTTATTTTGCCATTGTATGGGAAAATATGAGGATGACAATCTCAGACTTCCCTTCCCCCCAGCTGAAGCCATAGTGAAGGCAAGCCAGATGATCCAGAGAGCAGAGCAAAGACTCACTGGAAGAGCTTCTCTTCTCCCAGCGTGATCCCGCTTCTCGTGAATCTCAGCCTGTAGGGAATGTCGCTCTGCACGGAGCAGCCGATCACAGCCGGCTGCATGTGGAAGCCTTTCACCACATCCGGCATTCTCACAACTGGGGGATCTGCACAAGGGAGGAAACAAAGGTTAAAGTTGACAGAAAAGATTAATGAGGTGTAAGAAGCCCTGGAGAGTGGTTTGGGTGTGATGTGTCCACAGGGAGGGTGGTTGCTGCCTTGCCTGGAATGATGTTGCTGTAGGAAACACTGGACAGCCTCTGGAAGTGGAAACCCATCTCATCGTTGCCAGATACCTTGATGAAGAAGCTCTGAGGAGGCGAGCGAAACTCCGGGAGAGTCCACAGCCCTTGTTGGCCGAGGTCAGAGGGCAGAGGTACAGGGATTGTGCGTAAGGAGCGGCCTGAACCTGACACAAGCTCCACGTGGCTCAGAAAACCTGGGGGCTTCAGGCCTGTACATTTTAACACAACATGAGCTGGAAGTCCTGAGGAGAAAAGAAAAGAATGAAGTCATCTCCAGCACAAACTGTGAACTCAGATTCAGTCCGCTAACAGAAACCTATTTTTATTTTACAGAAAAGAGCTACAAGGATTATCACTAGAAAACATTATTACCATCCATCAAATGTTTTGTTTTGCAAATTGAAATTACTGAAATTTTATGATTTGGTTGACTATAATTTTTTTTATATTGTACAAAGCTCAGAACTTCACATTACCCTCAAATATCCAAACGTTTTTTGTAAAAAGAAAAAGTACTGTACTTACAATCTTAAGGGTACAGATATTTTTGTTATGCCACAGCGTAGTAGAACTAGTTATAGGTCTACTTTAATTTATGGAATAGGTCAATGGCTTAGAAAATGATATTAAAGTTGCAAAATCAATGCCTTTGTTTAAGAAAATGATTAAAATTAGGTTTCTGGAAAAATACATATTTTTCCACCGGGCTTTCAGTGTGGCTGCCCCCCACCTGTGGAACTCTATTCCTGACTGCCTAAGAGCTCCACAGTCACTGGTTGACTTTAAGAGCGACTTGAAGACCTTTCTTTTTAACCAAGCATACTCTACCTCCTCATGATTCTACCTTTGATCTTAGTTGTTACTGTTATTGATTTTACTTGTTTTATTACTTGTTTTATTGACATTTAATTCTGTTGCACTTTGTAGCACTTTGAGATTTTCATTAATGAAAAGTGCGTTATAAATTGAATTCATTATTATATAAATTCATTTGTATCAAAAATTTATGCATTGTACAGTATGATGAGTTATTTATTGTGTAATGTTTTTGGTGGATTACTGTTGTTTGAATTAAATGTTTGAATTAATTTTGTTAAAAAAGGGGCAGACATAATAAGATTTTATCTTCTTCTGCTTCCTTTCATTTCGTGTACTGTTTGGTTTTTTTTTATTTACGTGGTGTTGTAAATAGTTTTGTTTTTTGTGTTCTTTTAAATTTGAAATGAATACATTTATTAAAATTTTAAAAATAATAATAAAACCTGTCTGCACCTTTAACTGGTCTCTCTCTGGTGTGGTTAAACTCCAAGACAGGTACAGTAGAAAAACCAGCCCTGAAGTCCAGACTGCTGACACCCGTGACCCTCAGGGTGTGTCGCCCGCTGCAGCTCACCTGCACAAACAAAGCACCAGAGTTCAGTGATGTAGTTGTCAGCAGAAATAAAGTTTGATTGATTCTCCTGAAGGGAAGTACCTTGAGTCTCCAAGTTCCTGGTCTGGGAAACTTCAGGTTGACGACTCGAGCAGAGTTGGGAATATTCAAGAGCTCTGTAAGACCCTGCTCAACTCCAACTTCTCGACCTTTGGAAAGACCAAACAACAAATTATTCAAAGTGTCGTGCGTATTTTATCAACATTTTCGCTGAGTAGGAAATGGTGGAAAGAGCAAAACTGTGACAACCAAGGGGATCGCTCAGCTCGATTTGTGGCGCCGGACCGCTGAGCGACACTGTGACCTCTCTCAGGCTGGGGTCAAAGGGCACTTCCCATTTATTCTCCTGGGCACGGTCATGGTTGGAAGACAGCAGGTGGACTTTCATGGCCTGAACGGTCTCTTCTACCCACTTCAAAACCTGGCAGATGAAAAACAGCATTACTATTCAAAGGAAACACGTTAATAAGTGCATGAGGCAAACTGAGAGAATCTGTCCTCAACTTTGAAAGATCCCTTCTTAAAAGACATGACCCACCATGTTTTCAAATTGCATCGCCATTAATATTTAGTAGTTAATTAAATAATAAAACAGGAGCGTTTATTTATATTGTAGAGAAATAACGCTAAATGTGTTATTTCATGTTTTTTAGCAGTTTTTAGCAGCAGCTCCGGGAAAATCTGCCCCTCTCCATATATGGGCATTGACGTCACTGAAGTATCCGCCTTGAATGCATGCGGAGTTATAACAAGCATGCATCAACGTAGCTTCATTATTGCAGCGGTGTTTTATCTTATTAAAAAGTTCTACAAAATAAATAAAAACAGAGCGCTGGTCCAGCTGTACCCACAACTGCACCAGGAAATATTTAGAACCTCATGCATCCACGTAGGAGACAAGTTTAATTGCAGTTTTAACTCTCACTCTCATAAGCCTCCATCACGAACTCACTCCTGCCTTCTGAGTGGAGCCTGTATTTACGTCACTCCGGACTTCGGCAATCTTCGGCCGGTTTCCGGATGTTTCCGGGACTCCGTTGTTGTTGTTTTTTGTTGTTGTTTTTTTACACTCGCCTGGCCCAAATGCAAAAATGAAAATAGACATCATATTCTACTACAGTAATTGTCCAATATGGTGAATTGTTACTGTCACGGTGGGTGTTGTCCTTTAAAGCTGCAGTATGTAGTTTCTGGAAAACGCTGGACAGAAACATTTTGAACAGAGACACCTTTCTGGTCCCTCCCCCTTGCTCTGGCTGACCTGCAACTCACCCTCCTTAGCTCCTCCTCCACAGCATGGCCTGTCTCGTGACTGGCCAGGCGGGATTGGGACAGACGGGGGATGGGCGTGAGAAGCTCGTTCATGAACCAAACTCGGTTTTTATTGGCTGGTTAAAAACTCGGTTTTTATTGGCTGGTTAAAAACTCTGTTTTTATTGGTTGGTTAACGGCAGGTCACTGTGGTTTTTTTAGAAATGCTTGTAGTACCATCGGGAGAAGCCAGAGGACTATAGTTTTTTTCAGAGATTACTTTGTCTAACATCAGTCTGTCAGGAGTTAAAATATATTTTTAGAAAAGTTACATACAGCAGCTTTAATGTTGGCCTTTCTTTAAAAAAAAAACTTTCCACGCTTTCCCTTCTCTGCTTTTTGTCTTTAGACTTTTCTTTCATGGCAAAAGTATTCCATGGAGAGATTTTACCTAAACAAAGGACAAGCAGAAGAGCTCAGCTGTCAAACTGATAACACACAGTTTTCTGCACTCTCAAGCATCTATTCCCTGAAGAGCGTCTCTCACAGACAGTGGAAGGTTGTCAGGCAGTCGTCCCGCTCCTGCAGCACAGCTTTCATGAATCACACCGCTTGTTCTTCAGAATGAAACGACTGCTGGATGTGGGGGCGGGACGGCTGGACATGTTTTAGAAAGAAAGTTAAGTATTAAACTGAATGTTTATGTATATCATTCCGACCAAAGATAACTATGAAATGAAATGAAACTGGCAGATGGTGTCACATTTTTATACAAGGTACAGGTTAAATGTAGGAAGCTAGATGAGGTCACGTTAGGGCTCACTCGTTAGTCACTCCAACACCTTAAGCAAAGATTAACCAACAAGCTGAAACAACCACAGACAGACTGAATGGACTTAATGGGGAAAACAGTCATTACTTAGAACATTAAGTCTCGGAGGCTCTTGGGAGATTTATACGACAATATAGACTTTCAGCTTTGACAGCTGCTTGACTTTGCGTGTAGAAACTTTACTCTGGCATTAATTTCACTTTCTTTTTTTGTTTCCTTAGAAATAAAACCAGAAGCAGCAGAAGTCATTAACATGTCAATGTCTCGTTTTAGTGGCCACGACTGACCAAATATCTTTCATCTCACACATCTAACAGCAGTCTAGTTTCAGTTTTGACTCTAACGAAGAGACTGACTCTGCAGTGAAGCAAATTAAAACATGTTACATCTGCGCACCTTTAGGCCAACGGCTACACATTTTAGGAAGTTTACGAAAAACGAAACAAGAAAAGCCTATAATTTAATTATCGGGCCTCCACTTTTTGTGGATCAGTCCCACTGAGTGCTGACAGCAGCTGTTCCCTTTAGCAGTTTTACAACTGGAAACAGCTGTAATGTCTGCCACATGTGCGGCCGTCGCCAGCAGAGCAGGAAACTGCTACGAAAAGTCCCACGTTTGCCCCAGGACAATGTTTATTCTTTATGGAAGAGAGGAAAGAGGAGTGGGCATTTCTCTGCTCTCAGATAAAAGGAAAAAAAAGCAGAGATGGGACGACTCACTGTCCAGGCCTCCGTGGGTCTGGAGGAGCACGCTGGGCTCCGAGACACTCCCTGTTTCAAACATCTGAAGTCCTGTGAAACCTCATCCTGCCTGTGTCAGATGAACAGGCCTTGAACAGGAAGGACTCCCCTCTGTTATTCATAGCAGTGTGACAGACGGGTCAGGGGGAGCAGCAGAAGCTGGAGAAATGTCAGAAGTCTGCTAACTCATCCAGGGACACAAGCTAAGGAAGGAAAATTATGGCACCAGGTTGTGGCTAAACAACCTAAATCTAGACATCTCAGTGGGCAGGGGTCAGTTTAGACCAGGGGTCACCAACACGGTGCCCGCGGGCACCCTGGTGCCCCCAAGGACCATTTGAAGTGCCCGCGGACCCGTTCTAAAAAATAGCACAACTCACTAAGCTGCATTTAAAATTTCATTTTATTCAGTTGTTATTCTTTTTTTGTATTTACAGTATATATATTTTAAAATGTCTATCTTAAAAATATGTTCTTAAAAATATGTTTATTATAAATGTTTTTTCAATTTACGCTTTGTTATTTCCAAAGAGTTTATCAAACTGGTGCCCTTTGTATGACTCTGTATCCCACGAAGTAGCTCTCAGTTTCGAAAAGTTTGGTGACCCCTGGTTTAGACTTTACCCAGGTTTAAACACTATCACCACAGACATTTGCTGTNAATCACTAAAATGAGCTTAAGTACTAATTAAAACCTGGAAAAAGGTGCTAAAACATCCTTATTAGGTAATGAAGAAACGTGGTCAGTCAAATTTCAAGAATAACTGTGATTAGAGGTCACTTAAATGTGTGGGGAAGAACATAATGAAAGAAAACCCAGTTATCGTATCATAATGACTGACAGTGAAAAAGTCACATGGTCGGTTCGGTGAGTCCAGTCTGACTTTATTCATTGATGTATTTATCAGGAGAAGAAGAGGAGCCTCCACTGGCTCCCTGTCAAATTCAGAAAAGAGTTCAAAATCTAACTTCTAAGCTACAAAGCTCTCAACAACCTACAAAGCAGCTCCATCTTTTATTACAGATCTTATTGTCCCATGTTTTCTTAACAGAGCACCTCGCTTTCAGTCTGCAGGCTTACTTGCGGTTCCCAGAGTTTCCAAAAGCAGAATGGGAGAAGATATTGCAGGCTCCTCTCTTGTGGAACCAACTTCCAGTTTCTGTCCGTGAGGCTGACACATTGTCCAGGTTTAAGACTGAGATTAAGACTTTCCGTTTTGTTAAATCCTATAGCTAGGGTTGGCTTGTTATGCTGCTTTAGACTTAGACTACTAGAGGAAAAATTGACCTCATTTCCTTAAATGAATTGTTAAAATTGAATAGTTTTCATTTGATATTATTTCCATTTTAACATGATTTCTGGACCTGCCATTGTGTATCTGTTCTTCCTTCCTGTTCCTCTCAAACCCAGCCGGTCGAAGCAGATGGCCACTTGTCCTGAGCCTGGTTCTGCTAAAGGTTTCTTCCTCATGAGGGAGTTTTTCCTTTCCACTGTTGCCTTTAAGCTTGCTCAAGATGAGAGTCTGCATGTAAATTCTAAACAGTCTGCTCCTCAGATACATTGTGTTATTAACTTACTTTTTTATAAATATGAACGTTTCTGTTCAGTGCCCTGAGACGACTTCTGTTGTGACTTGGCGCTAAATAAATAAACTGAATTGAATTGAAAGAGCAGCAGATGAACTGATGTCTCCATCATGTTAGCACCACATGGGGTCAGTGTTGTGATCCTGCGTTTCTTCAGCAAAGCTCCCTCAAACAGGAGATGAGCGGAGGCAACCAGAGTTATAAACTGGAATACTGTATATTTATTTACAGAAAAAGATTTCCGCCCCCTACTGAAACAAACAAGAAGCTAAAGACTGAATTCAAATAGTGAAATGATGGTTGGAAAAATATAAGATCATTTTCAAAGATGAAATCTACCACAGAATCAAGACTTTAACCAGTGATCAAAGTACAGTAGTCTGACTTTTTTCATTCATTCAACCTTTATTTAGTCAGGTAAATCTTTTGAACCTCATGGGCTCATTTACGAAAGCGACCTGCTAAAACTAAAGAACAATGAACAGCAATGGTAGAATTTCCTTAAACAATAAACAAACAAACAATAAACAATAGAAAACAAAAGAGAGAAAAAAAAGAAATTTTTTTTTTTTTAACAAAGTATCAAAAAACTAGCAAAACATTATAAGGTAGACGTATAAAATCAAAGACAGGAACAAATCTGCATTGGTTTTTGCCAGGATTCCAACAGATTCTGAAAACCATTTAGAGAAGTCAAGGTCGAGAGCTTCAGATCTTTTTGTAAGATATTCCATGAAGCAGGAGCGGAGTAGGAGAAGGCCCTTTTTCCAAGTTCAGTCCTCACTGACGGAACACTGCAGGTAATCATGTCCTGAGAGCGCACGCTGTAGCTGCACTCACGCAAAGACATGTAGGAGGAGATGTATGAGGGCAGCAGACCAAGAAGTGATTTAAAGATGAAAATGTACCAGTGGAAGAGTCTGCGTGAGGTTAATGATGTCCAGTTAACCAGTGAATACAGGGTGCAGTGGTGGGTACGATAATCACAACCAGTTATGAATCTTAGTGCACCATGATAGACAACATCCAACATCCGCAGGGTGCTTGTAGGAGCATTCATGTAGAGAATGTCACCGTAATCAATGGAGGGAAGGAAAGTCACAGATACAAGGCGTTTCCTAACATTCAGTGTTAGACATGATCTGTTTCTGAAAAAGAAACCCAGTTTAACTTTCAGTTTTTTGTTTTATCAGCATTTAGGACAAGTTTGAGACGGAACAAATCTGACTGGATGATGTCAAAAGCGGATTGCAGTAACTGGAAAGCCTTAGCTACTGTTTTAGCTCGGCAGTAAACAACTGTATCATCAGCATAGAAATGTAAGGATGCATCAGGGATGCAGTGACCTACATTAGCTATGTAGATTGTAAAGAGGGTTGGTCCTAAAACTGAGCCTTGTGGTACACCATTTTTAACTGTTAAATAGCTGGAAGAAGTACCGTTATGTTGAACACATTGCCTCCGATTGGAAAGATAGTTAGAAAACCAACCGATGGTGTGATCAGAGAAACCGATTTCTGAGAGCTTATGACACAGGATGTTATGATCCACAGTGTCAAAAGCTTTAGACAGGTCTAAGAAAAGTGCAGCACAATAGTCCTTAGCATCCAATGCTTCAACAACATCATTCAGAACCTTCAGAGAAGCAGTTGTTGTGCTGTGTTTTTTCCTGAAACCAGATTGATGGAGAGGTAAGATGTTAAATGAGTCCAGGTAATTTTTGATCTGAGAGTTTATCAGTTTTTCTAGAACCTTGGCTAAGATGCAGAG
Source organism: Garcialebias charrua (assembly GCA_038048925.1). NCBI lineage: Eukaryota > Metazoa > Chordata > Actinopteri > Cyprinodontiformes > Rivulidae > Garcialebias > Garcialebias charrua. The sequence continues at coordinate 30,871 of JBBPBX010021904.1, forward strand.
GACTTTCCAGTCAGGTTGTGATAAATTATTCTTTCCTTTTTCATTTTTGAAAGAGCCAACATTCGTTGTCAGGCTGCTCTCTGCAGCCAGGACAGACCTGTTTGTGAAGTAATGTCTCTGTGAGTCAGCTGCAGAGGAAGTAACATCCAAATCTGTGTAACACGAAGCCTAACAGTGAGAGCACATAATCTTTAGTTTTTACACCCACTGTATGTAACTGATGCTGTGATGCCAGATTTCTGTAAAATGGCACACACTGATTTGGTGTTGCGCTCCGCAGAATGGAACAGCTATGGTTTGAAAAGGCCCACAGACTGGAGCAGTCTCTGTAATACTGCAAAAGCAGTATTACGATCTGTCTGTCGATCTCACAGCTCATATTTCCCTCACTCAAGCATAAAACCAAAAAGTACACATTTAATCCAGCTGAGGAACAATAATTCGCTGTTTGTTGAATTATTACACTGAAAACTTGAGAAAAATATATAAAATATAAGATTAAATGACGTGTCCAATTGGCTTAAATAAGAAATAAAAAATGCGGGAACAAATTTAATCCGTCAAAGTAGAAAAAATACACGTCACGGTCAATAAGACGCTCACGGAGAGAGAAGCAACTCACCACATTTGGGTTGTAGGGAGGAGTGATTCTCTTGTGGTAAAGATCGTCCCAGTTGATCGGAGAAAAGAAAGCGTGGTTCTTTATTTCCAGCTATGATCAAATTAAAAAGAAGAGGCGTTAATCTTCATCCTTTGCTCCTTTGACAAAAGCTTTTACGATTAATTAAACAATTTTTTGTACTTTTTATAAGATTAAACCCACAAAGTGCTTCCCAGAAGAAAAAGTAAAACAAGTAAACATTTTATATACATTTAATGAACTATTTAATACTAAAGTAGGATTTAAAACATATAATCTCACCAAGAGCAGACACGTTTTGTGTTTGGTGGTGAAAAAAGGCACTTTAAAAAAAAAAAAGACACTCACAAAGTCAGCGATGGCCCCAAGACGTCTGTGCTGGTCTTTCTGTAGAAGACCCACCAACAGAGAGCAGACCACCTCGGACCTCCCTGCAGGAAGCGGCAGGGGCTTGTGGAGGATCCCGTCATACATTTCACCAACATCACGGCTGTAGAACGGAGGCTGAGGTGGAGAAAAGTATAAAACGATAAAATGCGTAAACCGTAAACATATTTACGCTCAAATCCCTCCAAATGAAACTGGGACTGTGCTGTCCTAATTAATTTTTGTAAACAGTTTGCAGATGACTAGTTTGGACAGTTTAGATCAGACCACAATGACCATCAAAGACCCGCAACTAATCGAAAAATCAGGAACAGTAAATCCTCTTGTTGCTCAGTTAAACTTGTTAAATATGAGAAAACTAAAGTGAATACAAAAGAGCATTGTTGATTTGTGCTTTAAAGAGCACGAGTTAGCTGCTACAGTTAGTCTGCATGGTTGAAACAAAAGTAAATACAAAGTACGTTCATTTGGGTGTGACTTTTGTATAACACAATCATTGTTCCACACTTAATTTATTGTACTGTATTGATGTTTGTGGGAAAGCATGTAAAACAATCACAAAGCCTATTTTTGTAATACAGAAAAGAGCTGTAAGAATTATCACTAGAAAACATTACAGTACTGTCATCCATCAAGTACATTATTTTATCAACTGAAGTTATTGAAGTTCCATGATTTGGAATATAATGTTTTATCAGTTATGTATAGGGCTCAGAATAACACGTTACCTTTAAATATCCAAATGCATTTTGTTAAAAGACAAAGTTGTTATAATCTTAAGGGGACAGAGATGTTTGTAAAACCACAATTCAGAACCAGTTTGAAGGGACGTTCTACCTCAATCCAGGGAATTAGATTATGGAATGGTTTGGAGAATGTAGTTAAAAATGCCAAGTCAATGTTTACATTTAAGAAAATGATCAAAACTAAATTGTTAAAAAAAAAAAAATGAAGTAGCGTAATGTGTATTGTATTAGTTAGAAAATTAGAAAGAGTTATTCATTTTGTTCTGTTACTGGAAGATTATTATTGTTTGAACTGATTGTTTGAGAAAAGGGCAGATATCATAAGATTTTTTCTTCTTTCTGCTACCTTTCATTTTTATATATTTTGTACATTATCATTTATGGGATTGTTTTGTATTGTGTTTTTTGTAAAAAGAAAAAAAAAAGAACCAATTTAATAAACATAAACATAAACCTTTAAAAAAATAAATAAAACTACACTCAAAGGAACATACCAGGCTGTAGATCATCTCATAAAGAACTGCTCCGAGGCACCACCAGTCCACTGTCCTATCATAAGGTTCTTTACGAAGAATTTCTGGTGCCAAGTACTTCAGACAGAAAACACAAGACAAAAGTAACTACCGGTACATGAAGTAAAAGAAAGAAAATGACCCACCATTTACAATTTGCTTCTACAGTTTGCATCCATTGAGATAAAAGTTACAATATCATGGCAGGTTCTGCACTTTTTGTTTTGTTTTGTTGATGCAACTAATCTTGATTTTTTTTTTTTTTTACTCACTTCTGGAGTGCCACAGAAGGTGGAGGTGGTTCCTTCTGGTTCTACGCCCTCTTTGCACAGTCCAAAATCTGTCAGCACCACGTGGCCCTGTGCACACAAACCCCAGGCGGTCCTCAGCTGCACCAAATACGAGCAACGCGAGCGTTTACCTTGACTTACCTGCGAGTCCAAAAGAATGTTTTCTGGCTTCAGATCTCTGTTGTGAAGAAGAATCAATCACTCGATCATGAACGGACCTGACTTTGATGAAATGACTTAATTTTCCAGTTAGCGTGGGTCTAACCTGTAGACGATGTTAAGCGAGTGAAGGTAGCCGATAGCGCTTGCTACCTCAGCTGCGTAAAACCTTGCCCTGGGCTCTGAGAAGCACCGCTCCCTCTGCAGGTGGAAGAACAGCTGAGGATGGATACAAAGATGAAGTTTTTTATTTTATTTATTTATTTGTTCACTTCAAATTTAAAACACACAAAAATATATTTACAAAACCATATTAAGAAGAAAAAAAACAATTTAAAATGAAAGGAAGCAGAAGAAGAAAAAATATCTCATAATATCTGCCCCTTTTTAAACAAAATCAATTCAAACAATCAATTTTAAACAATAATTATCCATGAACCAATTTTGTAACTTATTACAATACACAAATATATGGTACTTATAATTTTCACCATTTAAATATATTTTTTCAAGAGTTCACTCTTAATCATTCTCTTGAATATAAACACAGACTTAGCCTTTTTAACATTATTATCCAAACCATTCCACTATGCCCTGTATTAAAGTAGACCTACTCCTAAAACTTGTTCTAAAACGTGGTTTAACAAAAATGTCAGTTCCCTTGAGGTTATAACTGCTTTTCCCTCTTTACAAAATGTTTTTGAATATTCGGAGGTAGTGTTTGATTCTGTGCTTTATACATTAATAAAAGAATATTACAGTATATTCCACCAGATCATAGAACTTCAATACAGTAGTTTCATTTTAGAAAACAATATATTAGATGGATGACAGTAATGCACTCTTATTATGATTCTTATAGCTCTTTTCTGATAATAATAGGCTTTGTTATAGTTCTACATGCTGTTCACCAAACATCAACACAGTAATTCAAATGTGGTACAATTACAGTATTGCATTATACAGCAAATATAGGGCTTTATCGTTCAATAACTCTTTCACTCTGTATAATACAGCCGTGGATTTAGATATTTTTGTTTTAACAGAATTAATGTGCTGCTTCCGAGACAATTTATCATCAATAATTATTCCCAAAAACTTTGTTTCATTCACTCTACATATTTCAACACCATTAATTATGAAAGGAGCAGCAGAAGTTAACTTTTTATTACTAAAAATCATATAGTTTGTTTTATCTGTGTTCAATGATAGCTTATTTAAATCAAATCAAGTTTGTATCTTGACAAACTCCTTATTAAATTAGATTTACATTTCAAAAATCTGCTGCAAGGCAGTGAATACAGAGTGTCAAACCAAGAGGCAGAACGATCTCTTAAATAACTGTTAACAGTAATTAGCTTTGATTTGTTCTAAATAGATAAACTTAAATTCATTGTATTCTAGTTTAAAGTAAAGTTAAGTCACTGAGTCAGGATGTGCAGTAAAACTGCTGATATAGCCCTACAGATCCTCACCTGGATATGGGCACCAGTGACCCCCGCGACCCGAAAAGAAACGGATGAATGCCTCTCTTTAAGTCAATCTCTGCCTAATTTTATCGAAGTCTCTGAAAATGAACCGCCCCGTGGCTCTTTTTAAATAGACTTTATTGTAAAACACGCACCTCTCCTCCATTCACGTAGTCGAGGACAAAGTAGAGCTTCTCTGCGGTTTGAAAGGAGTAGTGGAGCCGAACCAGAAAGGGGTGCTTCAGACTCTTCAGCAGAACGTTCCTCTCTGCCATGATGTTCTTTTGCTGAACACAAAGAAGAAAAACATTAAAAGAGGAAAACGCCTTTTTGACACCACAGTAAATGTATTTTATTAAACCTAAAAATTCACTACACTATAAGGAACGAAGAGATGTGATGTGGTTTGTTTCCCAGCACTACCTGCAGTGATGCTTCTGTATTTATGATCTGGTTCATGCACGTGTTGCACAGTTTAAAATAATTCTGCCTTTCCTGTTCCTCTTATTTTACTGTATACTGTAACATGTTCAAAGGAAACAGCTAAATCCAAAACACAGCAATTAAACTGGTATATACCAAACCTGTTTATTTTTTAATTAGGTGCAAAACAGACATTATTTATGAAAGTCGGATCTATTAGTTCAATTTGCAATTATTTGAAAAAAAAAAGGAGACACTATAGTTTAGATATTTTATAAGTACTGTAGTTCATCTAAAACCGTTACTGACTACCGGTATATATGTTATTATTGTTTGAGGTTTTTTTTTTTAATAAAAAGAAAACTGACTTGGACACAGATGTATTAATTGTTTCCACTGACGTAAACTATTTTGGGACCAAATGAGAAGAGGCTGAGTGGTTTTGATCAGATATTCTTTGTGTTGTCCAACAATTTATATTCAGTGGGTTGTAAAATGTGTCCTTTGCACAGAACAAGCTGCAGATAAGATACAGATGGGATCAGAAGACCATTTACAGTACTAATAACACTCTAAGATAAAAGCAGATATGAACAGATGTTCCACTTGGTTTGCTTGCACATATTTTACACCTTTATCCTCTTATCCAGACGTGAGCAACTTAAGGCCCGAGGGCCAAAAGTGGCACTTGGACAATCTCCATTAGGCCCCCAACATCCTTAGTAAAAAAAAAAAAAAAAAAGTCATTGTGTTTCCATAACAAGACTGAAACTTAAAGACTAGAAACACAAACATATAAGTTTGTTTTGCATATTTCTGATAACATGTACCGGTATAACACATGAAGCTAATGTGTATAACATGTTAAGCTACTGTAACATGTTAAGCTAGCGTTTTACCAGCGGTTCCCAACCTGGGGGGGCCTGACCCCCATGGGGGAGGGGGAGGGCGCTAGAGAGCACAGTGGGGTCGCATAATATGTCTGCTTAGAGGTTGTGAAAATGTCAATTTATTGTCTGTGTAAAAACTTTAGAAAATATGTTTTTATTTTTCACTACTGTATAATGTTTGAAATTTCACCAAATCCTGACTAACACTGACTAATCCTCATTTTGGTTATGTTTGATACGTTTTCTATAACGTATTATGTTAAAATCTAAAATCTGTACTGTCACTTTAAGGACGCTTTGTTATGACGTCAGAACTCAGCGTCCAGCTTTCACTTGGCAGCGCGGCTGCCTGAGAGGAGGTTTGGAGGTATTGTTGCTCTTGGTTAAGCTCACATTTATTAAATACAGGTAGTCCCCAACTTACGAACGAGTTCCGTTCCTACGCGCCGTCGTATGTCGAATTTCGATCTAAGTCGGAAAAATACGTCCAAACGGCACCTCATACGTACAGTACTGTATTTTACCAAGCACTATCAAAAACCACATACATTTAGGAGCCATAATGAAGGAAAAAAAGAGTTAATAACCTACTGGTATGCTGGTGAATTCTTCCTCCGTCTGTTAGCATGTTAGCTCGTTGCACCTCCGAGCTCTGCAGCTTCCTGCTGCTTCACGCGGTCCACAGCGTTTACAGCAAGGTCTGTTAGCATGTTAGCTCGTTGCTCAGCTGTAGCCTCTCTGCCTCGTAAACCTCCGCTCCAAACAATAAGGTCTCCTGTACTTTTCCACGCGCGGTCCAGCGGTCCAGAGTTTTACAGTAAGGTCTGTTAGCATATTAGCCCCTCCTAACCTCCTCTGCTCCGGTCTGCCTGTCCAAACAATGAGGTCTCCTGTAAGTTTCCACTGAGTACGTCAAGCTACTCTCTCCCCTCCCCCTGTAAATGCTGAGTTTCTGTACCATATTTTTTGGTGTAAAGGCGCATAAACCGCGTAACTCGAACAACGCTTTTCAATGGAAGGGCGTTCGTAACGCGAAACGTCGTAAGTCGAGGCCGTCGTAACCCGAGGACTACCTGTATATAAAATAAACATAAGTACATGCAGTTGTAAATGTGTAAAAACACACAGAGGAGTCATTTTGCTAACAACATAAGAACATTTTTCTCTAGTTTAGAACAGGCATTGATGGTGAAAATCAGGAATACTTTCAGGAACAAGCAGTTGACATCAGAAAGCCTTTGAAAGAGCAGGTAGTGATTACACAGAGCCACAGAAGCATATTTTGAGTGGTCCCTTTTAATCGCTAAGGCAAAAAATCTGCACAATATTAGAAAAACCTTCTGAAACCCGCCTGCCTGAAAAGTGTAGAGTTGATTTGTGGGGCCCATGCAGTAAATAAAATAAAAACTATCCCGCTCTCTAACACCGTCAGAGTCAGTTTCTTTATTGTCATTTTTTAAAATTATTTATTGTCATTTCTTTATTGTCATATTGTCAAGGACATAATCGATAAAATAGCTGAAAATTGCAAAAATCAGCTGCATGATAGGACCAGGAAGATATACAGTATTGACAAAACTACACTGACTGTTTTTAAGATTACAGTACTCTGTTGTTAGCTTTCAAAGAAAAGTTATGCGAGTACCGTATTTTCCGACCTATAAATCGCAGTTTTTTTAAACTAATTTTCATGTCCTGCGACTTATGGGGCGAAGCGACATATTTAGGGATTTTTTCCCATATTTTTAGACCAATATTTGGATGAGATATGACCGTTTCCATTCATTCTGACGAAAAAAATGGAGCAGTACCACTTTCGGCCGCTAGGGTCCACCGACCGTTCCCAGCTCATGTGTCCGACAGCAGACTCCTCTGGTCGGACTCACTCTAGCCGTTTTCGCACTGCACGGCCCTCCCCGGCCCCACCCTGCTTCTAACCTGGGTTCGTGTGGTTCGCATTTGCCTTCTCGGGCCGGTGGGAGCCCTAGTTATGGAACCCCACCGACGGAGGTTCTGATCGGGCCGAGCTCCCGGGCCCAGTTTGACGTCATGTACTGCTCACATTTGATTCGTTGTTTGCAGCAGGGGCGGGACTGCTGCGTGTTGAGTCATCAACTTGTTCTAACAACAACCTCAGCGCGAGCTGAATTTCATTAAAATTTAACTACAGAAACCCCCTAAAAAAAATGTTAGCTGATTATATATATTAATGTTTCTGAGTTTAATTTTTGTTAATAACTGATTACAAATCAGCTTATTTTAAAACGTAAATAACATGAAGCGCGCACCCACTCAGGTTCGAATCTCACTCGGTTCGGTTGAAACTTATTTTACGTTTGTCTTTCATTGGATAAAAAAATGTGGACTGAGATTTTTTTTAAAAAGGAGTTTGTGAAACTCCTTTTTTTTAGCCAATAAAAGACAAACGTAAAATAGGTTTCAACCGAGTGAGATTCGAACCTGAGTCGAGAAAAGTCTCGGAGCGCCAACCCAACGCTTATCCAGTGAGCTACTGGGTATCTTGCTTTTTGTAGTTCCAGTTTTTCTTTTAACGGATCGCCCCTCAGAAAATCCTGGCTACGCCCATGTAAAATAAGCTGATTTGTAATCAGTTATTAACAAACATTAAACTCAGAAACACTAATATATATATTCAGCTAACAAATATTTTTTAGCGGCGTCCCTTCTCTTTCCACCTCTTAACACACACCAAGCGCGCACACAAGAACACTCCACCCACTTCAAGAGAACTCTCCACCCACTTCAAGAGAACACTCCACCCACTTCAAGAGAACACTCCACCCACTTCAAGAGAACTCTCCACCCACTTCAAGAGAACACTCCACCCACTTCAAGAGAACTCTCCACCCACTTCAAGAGAACACTCCACCCACTTCAAGAGAACACTCCACCCACTTCAAGGCGGCTCTCCGCACAATGCGAAATGAGCGGGGCCGTTCCAGGCTGGGCCGGGCTGGGCTGTGCAGTGCAAAAACGGCTTCTGTTGCAGCCCGGCCTCCTGCTCTCTGGAGCTCTGACACTTCCAGAGTCCACTGACCGTTCCCAGCTCATGTATCCGACGGCAGCCTCCTCTACTTGGACTCACTCTGTCGCAGCCCGGCCTCCTGCTCTCTGGAGGTCTGAAATATTGTTACCTCAGTGTTTGTTAGCAAATTAGCTTAAGAACCACAGGACAGATTTTGATGAAACTTACAGAAAGTGATCACTGGATGGACATTTGCAATGAGTTAGCTTTAGGAGATGTTTGAGCGAAAAGTCGATTTATTTATAATTTATTTTCGCAGCGCGCGTGCACTTTTGGAAGATTGTCAAAGCAAAACAATTTAAATCCAGCTGATTTGACCATTACGAGCATTTAATAAGGAAAAGTTCAGCTCAGATACACCTTTACTATAATGTCAGCAAACTTTTTTTTTAGCTGTTTATCTTGTTAAATTTAAAAAAAATGCAGCGTTCCCACCCGTGCGGGTGCACGTAGCAAAACTAATTTTTAAATCCAGCTGATCGTGCATTTATTAAGGAAAAGTTAAGCTCAGACACATCTTTGCTATAATTTTCAGAAAACAAATAGTTGTTTTTAAGTGTTAATCTTGTTAAAGTCCTACCGTGCACGCACCTGTGGCCATTTGCGGTGACGCGTAACATACGCGACGTGTCAGTGGTGACGCATAATAGATGCGACGTATACGGAGGTGCGACACGTTTATGGATTTTTCCTCTTTATTGGACATAATTGGACTAAAGCGACTTATGGGGCGGAAAATACGGTAATTTTCAGTGTTCTTGTAGTTATTTCTATTGTACAACTACCAGTTTATTATACTTTTTGCAAATAAGTTTGTAATTACAGTATTTACTTTATTCTTAAAGCAGTTGACATCAGAAAGCCTTTGAAAGAGCAGGTAGTGATTTACACAGAGCCACAGAAGCATCTAGCCAGTTTACAGAATATATCTTATATTCCTAGTAAAATATATGGGAAAGACATGTTTTATAAAGCATGCTAACTATGCTACAATAAGAAAAAGCCTAAATAGTTTTCTAGATTATCTGTCATAAAGAACATTTATTTTCCAATTCTTTATGCGGCCCTTTGATCGCTTAAATGTCTTGATGTGGCCCGTTGGAAAATAATGTTGTCCACCTCTGCTCTTATTCAATCATCACCATGTTTCAATCTGTAGGTTTGTATTAATATACAGTACATGCTTATTAGCAGCAACATTGTGTTCCGATTAAAAATTAATAAATTAATCTGACTGTATTCAAGTAAAACAAATTAGCTGATTGGTTGAAATAAAAACCTTTTTTTATGATTGTGCAATTTGCTGTAATTTTATTTGTGTTACAGTGGGAAATTATTCACAGCTATGATTAAAAAGGTGGCGGAGGAGAAAGTACCTCTTTTTTCTTCAGGATGATTTTCTTCTGCAGCACTTTGATGGCGTAGAACTTGTTGTCGGCCTTGTGCTTGGCGAGCAGGACCTGCGTGATGGTTTGTTTGTTAGTGCTTTGTTTTGTAAATATTCTGCACCAGCATCTCGGCACGCTGCCGTCAGGACATTTCATCAAAAAAAGATAGGTGATGGATGTGTGGGAACAGCTGATATTGAGGAAAAACAGGTGCTGACTAAAGCGTGGATCGTCTAAAACCATGACAATTAAATAAAAGCAGACATTTTAAAAGAACAGCAAAAATAAAACGAAAACACTGCAAAGTGGAGCGATACACGGCCAAAGGGAATTTATTTAACCGTTAACCTACATTCAGCAATAGATTGGAGTTTTCCACATGTAATAAATTAATGACATCTTTGTTGTTGTTACCTTAAGGAAGATTTGATTTGATTTTTAGATTTAAAAAAAAATTGTAGCAAACATGACTCCAGTAAGAAAGATGAAAGGCGCAGCACAAAATGCCAGCAATATGTGCAGCTTTACATCAAGATAATACTTCCCACCGAGGTCCATCAGCTTCCTTTAAGAGGTGACAGAGGAGTAGAACTGATAAGAAAACTGCTAATGAATGAAAAACGGGCAGACGACTCACACCATAACATAATTTCACCTGTCAGGTGAGACGTGTGCGTGTCTGTAAGGAGTTTTGGAAGCATGCAGACTCAACTGCAAAATTTTTAGTTTAAAGGCACAAATTATGAAAGATGGGAAGATATGTGGAGATCTCAGTGGTCCTCTAGCTCCTTGTTTTGGAGAGAGCACTGCTAAAAAAAAAAGTAAGATACTTTAGGACACCAGCGCAGGACAAATATAAGAATAAGACATGGATATGTTGGAGACGATGAAGCCAATCATTACCATATGTTCTGGGGGTGTCCTAAAGTGAGTCCTTACTGGAGAGACATTCATAAAACTTTTTAAACTGGTTTTTGAAAAGATACATATATTAATTTATCTCAAATGTACCAAATAATTGTGATTAGTTATTTGTCATGTTATATTATTCATAGATGATTGTTGTCTGAATTGATATTTTGAGTTAATTTTTGTTTTAAA